>QJNV01000378.1:0-58731 GCA_004155935.1 Monosporascus sp. GIB2 | reverse complement strand
TAGGATAATACCACCAAGAGGAGGATGTTTCCGCCGCAGCAATTGATCGCTAGAAATCACATCCAATGACGTCTAAAATGTTGACTAGGTTGATCTGGAATGGTATCTTGTAACATAGGTTTTATCCAGCAGTAAGGGGCGTCGGGCCAACTTGGTAGACCAGACCATGGACCTCAAATGAATGAATTAATTAGATCCAGAACAAACCATAGCGGTCGGGGAATATCATCATGTACTATTTTAATATAAAGGGGACCAATCTACGTCCTCAAGTAATGCTCAAAATCAGCTAGGAACACGTGGAGATGATCATAGCAATATTCACAGATGCTAGTCAGCGCAAGCACAAGTAGAGCGGACAGGCATCGTCAACGTGATGCAACAATATTATGTACTATTTAAACCCCCTTAATCTAGACAGATATATGTACGGGTCCGGGGTTTGAAGACAGGCCTCGTACAGCTCAATTCCGCCCGCTCATCTATACGCCTGCCATGCTCCCAGATGCCGTCATCGCTTTCTGGACCATGCTCACTCACGAAAACCGATGGAATGACAACAATCATGCCGTGATGAGCTTCCCTGGGAAACATTTCGAAGGCAATATTCCGCGCCCATTCGCAAACCCCTGTGCACCCCCTCCCTCCAGTCCCCCTTCAGCGGCAAGCTTGATATTACGTCTAGACATCGTGACTTATCGGAGACAGAATACGTACATGTCGTTCAAAATCAACCCCATGACGCCGGCCCTATGTGTAGCTGGAAAATATTCTATCAGACAATGCGTGTGGGAGGCGGCCCGTCCGGGAACCCACGGGATCTTGATCGGTGAACATCTCGCTCAGCGTATGCCAGCTGCTTCGATTCCTCGAGTGCCAAGGATGTCAGATTAGCTGTCGTCCCACGCGGTAGAAGTCGGATGTACTGCGGCCAAGTCCTTCTATGGCGAAGCCCAGCCACCGGCAACGTCGACCCACTCAGCCAAGCAAGAACCTTCCTTGCCCTCGACATCGACAATATCCGTATCGCAGCGGCAACGGCAGCCGACACCGTTCTCCTTCTCTTCATCCCATTGAGCCCAATACTGGTCCTCTTCCTCCCTCTTATTCTCGGGAGTGGTCTTCTCCAGGAAGGGCTCATGCGGAAGCTGGCGGGCGGGCGCGTTTGCTGGGCAGTGCTGGATAGTCGTGTGTCGGTAACCGAAGTCGCGGAAGTAATGGATGTCTTTGCCGCCCAAGAGAATACCGGCGGCGAGGGAATGGATAGGCGCATCCCCCCACTAACTCAAGTCAGTAACTACAGATGTGATAGGCAAGCGGAGACGACATATGATACATACTCTTTCCATCCAGAAACCGCCACTGCGGTCCATCATCTCGAAGAAGTCCTCGTATTCTTTGCTACGGAACCAGCTGAGCTTAGCGATCTCGAAGTTAGACCAGAAATGGCACATGTTATACGATTCGCCCTCCATGGCCTCGGGATGGATTTCGGGCAAGCTGGTGTGGCCGGGATCGGTGCGCATGATCTCTTCGGGTAGCGGGGGTTTGTAGTTGGGGTCATTCTCAGGGACCTCCGGCGGCGGCTGTTCGCGTGGCTCAACAAACATCTCCCAGAGACCCTGGGAAGTGATGTTATTGAGGCGCTTGTAGGCAGAGGCGTAGCGGAAGATGTTGGGCACGGTCTCGCGGAGCTCTTTGACGGCGATAGTAAAGCCGTAGGTCTTATTGTTCTCGATCATATGAAGGAAGGGGTCGCTAAGCCATGGTTAGTATGGTGACCGGGGCACCTGTTCGAGGGAAAGAAAAGACGTACTAGGTAATGTCGCAGAAGTACTTGATCTCCGGCTCCAGGCGCCAGTACCATTCGTATTTGGCAAGGAGAGGGTGCTTGTAGAAAAATCCCGAGTAGAAGCGGCACATGGCATGGTAACTCTCCAAGCCACCATACATGACGGCAGCATCGCCCTGCTTCGCGATACCCTCTTTTGCAACCTTGGGGTCGATCCAGTCTGGATATCCCCACATATCCGGGCCAACCCTGCCAAACTCGACAGTACCCGAAGTGTAGTTGCGGACAATATCCTTGAAGGTTTGGTTGAACTCGCCGTCATTTAGGAAGACGTAGGGATAGTGGAACCATCGGTTGAAGTGACGTTCAATGGATTTGACAGACTGGATCACGCCATCAAGCTCCTTGTTCCGGGCGAGGACGACGAAAGCCGCGTTGGCTCGCGGCTTGTTCACTTCCTCTTTGGGGTCGAGACAGCCGGTGACGAACACCTTATCATGTTCTTCGCTAATTTTCCTATTGTCCAGCATTCCCCAGTCAGCGCCTCTGAACGACGATCATGACCCGCATAGCCCACTTACCTGATGGCCGGCGGAGCTCCAGCTGGCATTAATATCCTGCCTGGAGATGCTGGGTGTCTCACGAAGAGCACAAGTATGAGAATGACGACGATGCAGGGGAAGAGCACGACGACGCCTAGCGGAACGGATATGCTCGAGTTCCCCCTTAACCTGAGAGGCCTCCGAAAGAAAGCGAGGCGTGATACCAGACGATTTGAAGGTCGCGTCGGCGTCCTCTCCTTCTCGTCTGCTAATGGAAGCGGCGAGGTTGATGAGTAGGGCACGCGCTTATAAGCGCGCCTGAAGAGATCCATCATGGATCACCGGCTACGTGGCGTGCCCCAGTGCGATGGGAGAAGAGGCAGAGCGTTGGAGGTGAGCCCAGCTACGGTGGTGCAATCGACCGACTAATCGCGTATGTGAAGGGAATTCATGCAGGCACTGTATAGGTGAAGTCTGCGAAGGGGATAACAGCAAAGATGGAGATGTGGGAAGTTGATGGATGGATTGTTGATGAAGGCCTTCCTCTGGTCTAGGCGCTCCAGAAGGCAATTGAAGAAAAATTAGGGTCAGTAGGCATCAGGATAGGGGCCACTCGCGGCACCGGCAGGTACAAAAAGGTACAAAAGGGCTGGGGGCTAAGCATGATCGATATGTTGCCCAGCCGTGCAGGTATTGGACAGAATCGCCATCTGCCACGTAAATAAATGGTTGGAGCAGGGTGTCCCAGGGCACCTACATACGTACTATTCTAGGTAGGTAATCTGCTGAAGCTTCTTTGAGATTTTCTTGCAGTACCCGATTTGTACCTGCTTGTACTGCTTAAAGCGTTAGTACTAGGGCTATGAATACGAGGTACAAATACACTTGCCACAACAGCCCGATAAGCGCTGACACCGATAACACTGCATGGTCCCTCTAATTGGGGCTAGAACGGTTACGCGTCCAGGAGAAACACCAAAAACTTGTGTCCCACTCCATGTGTTTCCTCCCACGGGAATTTATCCTCCCTCTAAATCACCCACTATACACTGGTCGTTAAAGTTTCCGTGTCAACGGATGGCTTCTGCGATGTGGTCCTTATCCGAGTCCGGAGGGAAACATGACAGGCCAAAAACCTCGAGATAAGGCACAACAAGTACAATTTCGTAACGTAACCTTGAACAGCGCCAAATAGCCTTTTAGCCACAATCGCCGCTAATCCGGGGGAGTAAGGCTGGTGCTAGTGGCTGATGGGACCCCCGGTGCTTTTTTGGGGGGGGGGGGGTCTGTGCTTCATATATGCCAAGCTTTTGCATGTGTTAAGCTCATGAGCTTTGTCGGGGCTTGTCAGCATATGTTAAACTCAACTTCATCCAAGTGGAAACACCTTCTCCACGCGGCCGAGATGTGCTCTTTAATAGTGTCCACGGATTCAAGTCCAAAGGTTATATCTTCAAAGGTTCACTCGCAGTGATGCGATCACGCCTAAGCATACTGATTCCATCTAAAACACATACATACACGTCGAAGTACCTCAGTAAGGGAAAAGAGTAAGATATCACGTTTCTGGGTTCTAATCCGGCCAAAACTCTCCGGCGTATAGGAACTTGTCGATAAATGCTAGAAGTAAAGGGCAACCTCAGAACTTACAACTCACCATCTGATTATGCTGCAGCTACTGGCAATGTTGTTATATATATATCCCTGTGGATGGGAATGCTCATAGCCTGAGACAGATCGATGCCCTTTACTGCACACCTCGGCTCCTGAAGGCGTTGTTCAGGTAGCTGGCCATACAGTTTATCAGATACTGGTTTCAATTGGATATTGCATGGTTTCTCTTATTGGACCAGAATATGATCTGCTTTCATCAACCCCTGATATTAGCCGGCAAAAGTGGAAAATCCATTCGAAGTCCAATCACAACCCTTTCCTTTTCGGGCTCCTGATTCTCGCCTAATTAGGTCAATTTATGACTCTCCTTCCGCTACTCAAGAGAGGAGATCGTGTCTGTTTTTGGATCTTTAGTAATGCAACTTGGCGTCACGAAGCTACCAGACGGCGACAGGATGTCCTCAGCTTGGCAGACATAGCCAATGAGTGGGAAGCAAGAGCCAATCAGGGCTATCGTATCCCTTGCACTTAGAAGGGTATAACTGGCTCATGTTCGACTGCCGAACCTTGAGATGGCGATCGGAAGCATGTTAAGACGGCTCTCCGCATTTTACACCACCACAAAGGCTTGGACTGAAGTGGCATGAGGAAGAGAGGATGAAGTGATGGTGGCGGAGAATATATAGTGCCGGTACTCTCGAGGCCTCGTGACAATCCGCTCGGTCTCCCATTGTTGTGCGACCTAACTTAAGCAGCAGATATCTCCGCCGTAGGACCCCAAATCGATCCCCATAGTCATTACCAGGTTTTTGGGGTTACCAGCGGATCAAGATGCGTTGGATCTCTGCGTTCACAAGCGCGATCGCCCTTCTGGGCACCGGTAAGAGGCCACCTGATCCAAACGCATGGACAAAGCTAATGGATACGACAAGCTTTCTCCCAGGACCCACCATCGTTCCCATTCCCGACAAGCTGTTCCGGTGTTTCGGCGCCTAGATTTGCAAACACGGTCAACTCGGGATGGCAGATGACGAAGATTGTGGGCGGCCTCCGCCAGCCAAGAACGATTATCTTCGATCCACTGGGCCATATGCTAGTCCTTCAAGCAACCATGGGCATATCGGTTCACACCTTTGGAACCAACGGTTGTGTCAATAGCACGAGGACCCTATATTCCAACGCCGGTCTGAACCATGGACTCACCCTCACCCCTGACGGAAGAACACTTTACGCGAGCTCGCAGACCCAGGCGTGGTCATGGACCTACGACCCCGCCGCAATGACGCTGAGCAACCAGAGGGTCGTGATCACCGGCATGGCTCAGGGCATTCACCCCACGCGAAGCATCATGGTCTCTCCCACGAACCCGAACCTCGTCATCGTCTCTGTGGGCAGCAACAGCAACTGGGACTACGCTACGTCCGACCCCCGCACGGGCCGTTCCATTATCAAGGTCTTCGACATGAGCGCGGTCCCCAGCAATGGCTATAACTACAATACGCAGGGAACTGTCCTCGGCTTCGGACTTAGGAACTCTGTCGCTATGTCTTTCGACCCCAACGGCCACGTCTGGACATCCGAGAACAGCGGCGACAGCTTCACTCGCAACGGCCAGGATATCCACAACGACAACCCGGCCGAGGAGCTGAACTACCGTAAGTGTACTCGCCGACAAACCCACGCCCGATCTGCTTTCTAACACCGATGATTTGCAGTGGGCGATCCCGCGAACCCCCCGGCCAACAACTGGTACGGCTACCCGACCTGCTTCACCGTCTGGAGCACGCAGCCCTTCCCGGGGCTGCAGACGGGGTCGCAGTTCCTCCTGTCGCCCAACTCCAGCTTCACGGACGCCACCTGCGAGCAGCGGTCGGTGCCGCCGCGCCTCAGCTTCCAGGCGCACATGGCGCCCATCGGCCAGGCGTTCGACCGCGCCGGCACAAACCTGTACATCACGTTCCACGGCAGCTGGAACCGGCAGCCGGCGAGCGGCTACAAGGTGCTCGAGATCCCCTTCCGGAGGGACGCCAACGGCAACTACGACCCGGTCCCCGCCCGCAACGCGCAGACCTTCGGCGTCGACGTCTTCGCCGCCCAGAACCCCAGCGGCTGCAACTCCCCCGGCCTGACCCAGAGCACCTGCATGCGCCTGGCCGGCATCGCCTGGGACACCGCCGGCGAGCGCCTCTTCGCCAGCAGCGACAACCAGGCCGAGGGCGAGATCTTCGTCTTCCGGAAGCGCGCTTGAGGCGTACCAGGTCTGCGTCGTCGTGGGATGGAAGACCAACCCCTGAGGGAGGCCGCCGCAGGGGTTTCATGAGTCTGTCGTTCGCTTGCGATTATTGTACCTAGTTTGAGACGTATTTTGGTTCAATACACGCTGCTCTCTTGAGCTCTTCTTCCCATAAAATCACATACATAAATCGCCTTCTTTCCTCCCTTGCGAAGGCTAACGGTGTCGAGCAAGGTGACTCCACATCGATTTATCTCCTCTAGGCCACTAAAACCATAATTGAGATGATTCCCCCAGGGTACCATAGCAAAGGCGTTGACTGATTCGCCTACTTTCGTCCGAAATACCTCCCGTACGTCGCGCCTGTCTCAAGCAATGGAAAAACACTAGCTTCAAGGAAGCAACTGGCACTGCAGATTAACAAAAAGAAAAAAGAAAACCAACTTTGTAGCAAATATTTCAGAGCAGGACCCTGGCCATTCTTCGATTTTTCGGCACGAGTGCGGAGATAGCCAGCGCGCTTGAAGCGCACGATGTCTACTACGTGTTGTGCTTCTCGGCCCTCGTCTGTGACGGTTTCGCCCGCCATGCCGCTTTCTGGAGCCGTGTTCTTGCGGGCACTTCCAGGAAGATGTCAACGAGCACGTATACTCCCGCCTCGCGAAGCTATCGTTTCTCACCATCTCGGCCGCGTTGGCGATCTTCGGGATCATGGGTGCGATCCCAGCTCGGGGGTGGTGGCAGCGCTCCGACGCGGACGGCCCGGAGCACTTGGCGCGCCTGCGTTATAGTCCCGCCCGGTGGATGGTCGCTGGCGGTTTGCCTTGGGGTCTCCTTCCTGCTGCAACTCTGGTTCTGCCCTGGCCGGTTCTGATTGCGTGAGATTTGCGCGCGGGAGGGAAATAGGGGTCGAGGTGATACTCCCCTGACGGGATGGGAGACTGGTTAGTTGGCAATGGGCAAGGTGAATGAGGGAGGCGATATCGCTAACACATAGTAACTAAATGCTATGGACTGCCTAGCCGATGGGAACGCCGGCTTCAAACAACGGGAGGCAAATCGTGATGGTGTGGCACCTTGCTCGTATATCTACAAGGCGGCTCCGGCTCACCCGTACCTCGAGTTTCGAGTTTGAAAGTTCATACCAAGTGTTGTCCTCTAAGTCCCGCTCTCTTTGCGTCATAGTATCTCTACCGCCTCCAGTCTTATGCTATCGTCTGTACTACTTGCCGCCGTCAACTTAGGTATACCTAGTCCATTCAATGAGCAATCGATTGTGTACACTCTCTATGATTCGAAGTACGGCCTCAATAACCGCGGGTCTACCATGAAATAAGGTCTTGCGAGTATAGCAAGGCCGGGTAATGTCTTCCTAGCCCTTGAGTGATAAAGTGCCTACAGGCAGCAACAGAACAATCCGTCAGAGTAACGTGAGGTGCTGAACTTGCGAAAGCGACTTCGCCAAAATCACCAAAATGGGTCAATTAGACGCACGAACATCCTGGCGAACCCATTGCGTAATCCAATGGCTGGTCACGGACCGATTCCATATGCGAAGCAGCTTCTCTACATTAATTCTCTAGGAAATCCCAGTAAAAGAGAAGCGCGCCAGCGAAGTCTTTTATCGGCACCCCAAGCTATTTCCGCGTAACGTCCTTCTATCCATTCGGACTATACCCCCGATGTGATCAGCCAGCGAGGCTTCCAAGCAATATCCGATATTGGAGATATCAGGGCGAAATAAACTACAGTCCTTGGAGGGACCCCCGAGGGCGGAATTTATGATGCGTCGACGGAGAATTAGAAACCACCTTCTAACAGCGAAAGTCCAGTTCGCGCAGAACTTTGGAGGCACCCCTGAGAGGCTTTCATGCTAGAATAGGGGTTAGAATAGGGGCAAGGCGACTCAAGCCTTCTGCGTAGTCCCCAACCCT
Source organism: Monosporascus sp. GIB2 (assembly GCA_004155935.1). Lineage (NCBI taxonomy): Eukaryota > Fungi > Ascomycota > Sordariomycetes > Xylariales > Monosporascus > Monosporascus sp. GIB2. The sequence continues at coordinate 50,616 of QJNV01000378.1, read as the reverse complement.
GAAGGCCGACCACCTAGGGACCTAAAGGATATTAAACCTATATTTGACGATTTTTTCAGATCGGCTGACCGGTATCAATTCCTGACTGGCCATCTTAGTTAAGTCGCTGGGCGGCGCTTCATTCCGGGCACCCTGATCTACAGATTTTGCTAGGGAATATTAGTCTGGTCGTTTTAAGGACTAGACCGTAAAGTCAATAGATATGACTATCGTAACTGACGAGAGGGAACGATATTGACCTCCCAAGCTACTAGGCGCAGCAACGAGAGGCGTCGCGTTTTCATCAGGCTAGCAAGGTACAGGGTCAACACTCGGACTTACGTCTCGTCAGCTACTTACATTGTTCAAAATCGGGTATCGCAGGAGACGGTTAAGCGGTTGTTACCAAGGAATTCAATCCATCATTTTTCTTGTGGATGCCGCGCTATCCACCAAACCGACTGACCAAAAATCCCCGAATCTCCGTATCTTTAGCTCAGAGGCTAAAGACTCTGCAAGTGTTAACCCACCGAGCAGCGCTTGGTGTTATCGCTCGGACAATAGTATATGCCCCGTCTCTCGCAGTTTGGCATATCGTTACCGCCAGCCAACGCCTGGGCGATCGTCGTATGGAGCGCTTCCGTCAGCACTTCCTTCACCAGCCCCGTCACCTTTTCCACCACCTTTCTTGAGCCACTCTGGCAGATTTTCTCGCGCCTTCTTAGTCACTTTCTTAGATTGATACTTCCTCCTCAGTTTTGCTTTCTTTCTCGCTTCTGCCTCGGTTAGCGTCTCTTCCGCTGTCCCCTAAGAGTTAAGGTCCGCTTGAGCTTGAGCGTAGGCTTCAGCATAGCTTCCTTGGGCGTACTTTTGGCCTGCTTGCGGATAGCCCGGCCCTGCTATCTGGGGGGCTGGCATTGTTAGCATGGAGTCCTGTATTTGAGCGGTCATTGAATAAGGCACCGGTGCAGCTGTGGGTGCGCTCGTGCATTGATATTGTGCCTGTTGACTGGAGGTTTCTGGCTGGTACCACCCATCTGCTGACGTGTTGGTCTGTCCCTGCGTGGGGAGGAACTGGGGGTCCTGAGGCTCGAGGCTGAATCCTCGAAGGCGATGACGTCCACCGCGCTGAATGTATGAATAGGCTTCCATTTCGCGAGGCATTACGCGGGGTGCGGCCACAATGGGATTCTGTCCGTAGGGGACGAGTTGTCCCTGAGGCGGCTGGCTTCCCTGTGGCAACTCGTTCTGCGGTTCCGTGAGGCCTAACGCTGTTATTGACGTCACGAAAGTGATCTTCTCACGCTGCTCCTCGCTGGCTGCTGCAATTGTTTGTGATTCCTTGGCTTGGCTATGCCTAGTCCAGAACTCGTGATTGAAATGCTCCTCGCGGTCAATTTGCTCTGCCCGACTCTGTAGCCTCGCATGTCGTTCCTCAAGTCGGATCTGGTCTTCACGACGGCGTTCCTCCTCTTGAAGGTCGGCCTCCTTCAGGGGGCCCTTTCCCTTTTTCCTCTCTAGATGCTGCAGTCGCTGCTGTATCCGCTGCAAACGCTGTTCCAACTGCTGCAGTTCTTGTTGATGTTGCTCCCATGTTAGACGTTGGCCATCGAGCCAAGCCTGGCACTCCGGTCGCAAGCACTCATCGAATCCACAACCCTCGGCTGGAGGTGCGTATACATCTGGTCCGAGTCGAATATCATCACAGAGATTTGCTCTACTATTCGATGGATTGCCGCTGTCCTCCGGACACATATCACCCGGCGTGTTGTTACAGCGCAGCCATGCGTAGCTGACGTGGCTGCATCCGTAATGAATTGCGCCGTAGATACACATAGTCGTAATTTCAGCGGGAATATCTAAAGAAGACCGAAAACGCGCCTAGAATATACGCAGCTAGTTGTTAGTAATGAATGACGATGGAAATAGCCAGGAGTCCTTTCCCGGACTCGGAAAGCAGGCAATGATTCTGGTGACCAGTGACATTCGCTAGGTTCTGTAGCCAATGGTGCCGAACTGACGAAGAGAGAAAATATTCACGATACTAGATCGCAAAAGGGTAAGAAGAAGCCCCCGTTAGGCATCAGCAAACGTTTTATAGTAAGGACCTCTCTATCTTATGTTACACATCATGGCACGACATCTGTGATTGACAACTTGCCCAGCGTACTGATTCAAAGCTTTGATGGGGCGGTAAAGGGGGACTAATGAATGCCAAACAAACATAAGTGACATCTCAGCATCGAAGCTCTCACCCACATATCCCTCAGGTTGTGTTGGTATCGAATCCAGATCGGACATTAGTGCAACGCTGAATTTAGGACGCTTTTAAGAGACGTTCGCCAATGTAAGTGCCGCAACTGGCGCATAGAAGATTTTAGTAGCCCGTAGCCTTGCTTGTTCAAAACAGTAGTCATATTCATGAGCTATTCCCCTAGGGAACTGGTTCTCGCGCTGGGCTAGATATCCGTTCTTTGGCGCCATTTCCCTGTATTCTAACTCTATTAACCATTCTCTAACTATTCTAGAATTGCCAAGGTACGCTACAACACGGTAGGAAGAACTGGGATGGCCAACCCCGTATCGTTCTCGAGGCTTTCAACCGTAGTGGTTGACCTGTTAAGCACTCAGTAATAAAGAAAAGGTTTCGACTTAATTGTGAACTGTGGGTCACGGAAAGCCAATGAAGCGAGTCCCGATAGTTTTCAATCCGAATACCTATTCGCTACAGGTACCGGTTTATCGCCATCTAGGCTGTACTTCACTGCCTACTTCCGGGCACAATCAACATTCTTCGGATGCCAAGACGGCGTGATTCTACGTCTTTCGAGCCCAGAGTCATCCACTTTATCTAGATCCGCAATTCAAATGCTAGGGATCTAGCTCCTTATCATGAGGCATTCGCGAATCCCGATACCCGAGAGGGTTTCCTCGGCTCTTATCCCCTCTGCCTTAGGCTCTTTTAAATCCTGGCAGCAACCGAACCAAGATATGCAGGCTGGCTGGACATGATTATAGAGGTTGGACTTCCGTTGAATCTTGCTGCCTATTACCAATGTGACGGAGACCTACGACGGGCACGTACATATTATAATTATCATAAATAATGGTGCGTATTGGAGGTGAGTCAGGTTTATGTTCTCCATCTGCTTAGGGGTAAAATATAGGTTTACAGTCTGGAATAGGTTGAACCAGTTTTCAAGAGAAGCAATAAATATCTTGCCAGCTCCTAGTAAGCACTAGTTTCTTCTGTTTACGGAGCCTGAGAAACGAATTGTTGAGGCGAAGTTTTTTTTTTTTTTTTTTTACACCAGCTTCAAAAACGGTCGCCAAGTAGGGGCAGAGTATTTCACAATCTGCTTGGTCGCATCGGGCAGGGGATACTGCAAATTCAAAATAGTACCAACGTCTCTATGGTGGTTAAAGACGAAGCTTGTTATGATACCACAGAAGAATAACTAATGCGAGGTGCATAGTGGCATTACTCCCATTCATTCTCCTCATTAGCTCGTGATCTCAAGGAGTCATACGCATGCTGGGCCATTGTCGTGAATTGGTGTGTCAAGAAGGCCTGGACAGCATCTCTATGACTGGGATTCAAAGGCTCGCGCGTTTGATGGGAGCGATCAAAAATCTGCTGCAGTGTGGCCCGGACACTATCCTCAAACATTTCGCGGCGGCACCCACTGCAATAGGGGTGAACTCTGCCGCCCTGTGGAACTGGGATAGGAACTTTACGTGCTAGTCCAAGCAGCTCGTCTGAGCTGAATTCGCGGACGCGGATAAAATGTCCGCATGCGTGGTGTATGAGAGGGAAGCGACATGCTGGGCACGCAGGAATTTCCCTGGACATGAATTTGGCGTCGGTCCAGCTACGCAAGCAGCTCGCGCCAAAGATATGGCCACAAGGTGCCACTGTGAGCTCCTCGACCGGCGAGCCATCGCAATTGCTCATGATGGCATCGGGGAATTTCAACACCGAGCTCAAACAAATGCTACAGGTTAGCTCGAGCCTGGGTGTTTTCTTCCCGTTAGCGTTTCGGTTCTCGAGGTGGCAGGAGACTTCCGGCCAGTAATCACATTCCGTAATCATCTCCTCTACATGCTCAACTCCTTCGGGGGCCGCGTCATTCTGGGCGGGCTTGACCGTCTCGGCTGAGGAGTTCTCCTGGCTCATCTTGGGTAGAATTTTCCGGTACCGCCTCGTAGACAGTAGCACGGAGTCTGGCTGCTGGTGTCTTCGGCTCGAACGTAGAACGGGAGGCATCTTGCGGGGTGTTGACCGTGACTCAATCAGCATCCATTGATTGCGGATTATTTTGCCGCTACCCTTGAGCCTGTTGCCTGGGATATATAATTAAGCACCCAGTACAGAAGATATAAACATGACGACGGTACAACAGAAAAGGCTAACAAAGACAACGTGCTAACCGAAAAGGCCATTGTTTGACTGAACGAGATGCTCGTTACCAGAAGGTAGAAGGGCTTGTTACACTGAAACGAGGAGTAAGACACCAAAGTGTCAAAGAGCAAGAGTACTGTTATTGGGCTGACTGTTTTTCGCCAGCGACCACGTGCACGCCCTCGGCCACGACCTTGGCTAGCGGCGATCCTAAAACCGCTGTGTGACTGAAATAATAGCTTCGATTTAATTAGAAGTTGGCATTGAGGTGTACGATGGTATATAAGCCATGAACTACCCCGCTCGTGTTCTTCATGATTTCCATTCCGGCTCTCGCTTCTCAATGAAGGATCGTATTCCCTCTTCTGCATCCGCGCATTTGGCATGCAGTGCCATTGCTCTGGCAGCCCACTTAGCAGCATCCTCATAACCATCTCCACCCTGATCACCCCCTTGCATGCCAACCTGCGTCCAATACGCCCACTTTCCAAGAGCCTGGGGCTGACCGGCGGTCCGACAAGCCAACTTTTCCACCACTTCAGATACCCGCTTCTCCAAAGCCACCTCCTCGTCGGCCACAGTTTCAACGACGCCGCCTGGCAGCTGGTCCGCTCTCACTGGCTCCGCTAGAGCCAGCATTCTGTAGGTGAATGCGTTGCCTAACCTCCTAGACAGTACGGTGGAAGGGGAGGTACAAGGAAGCCCGATCGAGGCCCCTGGCAATTGAAATTGCGTAGAGGCGCATGCGATTGGCAGGTCGGTCGCCAGCGCAAGCTGTGCGCCAGCGGCCGTAGCTAGGCCTTGGACTACACCGACGACGATCGCTGGCGACCTGCGGATGAGGCTCATGACCTCGGCGCATAGCGCAAAGACCTCCGAGACTTCGCCGCGGGTCATGCTGCTGATCTCCTTTAGATCATGCCCGGAACTGAATACGGGCCCCTCGCTGCGCAGGACCAGAACGTTCGGTAGACCTTCTCGCGCTGTGCTCCACATATGAGGATCGACCAGCCATCCATGCTGCTTATGGTATGTTGCATATGACGGCTTATGAGGGGATCTTCCTAACTTATCCAGCAAGGATGGCTTAAATGTAGGAAGGAATAGTTGCTTCCCATCCTTCGACGAGTTGTATTTGATCAGTTGCTCTTTCAAACTTTTGAGTACGCCAAGGGATAGTGCGTTTCTCTGCTGCGGATTGTCTAGCACCAGATATGCCGCTTTGGCTGGTAACTTTGGCCAGCCCATGTCTAGGCACAAGAAATTTATCGAGTGGATTTTGATGGTAAACCTGAAAGTAGGCCCTTCTTCCGACGGGAAACGGTGATTGAGCACTTAATGAGATAAAGCCAAAGCACGTGTTACACTAAAGTATGATTACGTAATTCGAAGTATGGTGAGAGCAATGATATTTAGGAGACCATCCAAGAGAACGCTTAACGAGGCCGAGATGGACTTCCTCTGTGAACTTGGCGGACACGAGCTGGTAATGGAGCTTACGTTGGCGGGGGCGTAACTGAGATTGTATTTATTACATTTATGTTGGTTTGGTAGAAGGCGGCCCGAATTGTACCTCCGCTTATGGTATGTTGTAGCCACTCGGTGTTGGCACAGTTAACGTTAGGTGGATCGGGAGAAAAGGTTGCATAAAGTGTAGGAAATATTCTGTCTTGATTTATTCAGGGCTCGGGGTAGCAGTTGGCTAGGTAGAGAGCTCTACGCGGGATGATGTGGGGACCCGGAAACAATATTAATCCGGAGGTGCCTAAAGGCCGGGGATTCTTGGCCTTGATGATTAAGCAAGTTACCCCTTTTGTGCAACAGTGTTTCAATTTCGAATGCGACTAGCCGAGTGTATGTAAAGATACCGAGCTTGTCTCGTGAGCTTTCATATAATATCGAAATAACCTATGAAGGAGGTACGTAGTGAGCTAAGTGGGTTGAAGAAAGGGGGAAAGGGCTTCAACCTTAACAGGTAGCTGTTGCGCCTTAGCTAGTTATTTAGCAATTTGCTCTGAATTAACACAATTGGGGGCTTTATTGAAAGTGAGGTAAGCGGGTAATCTAGAATGACTATGACGCAAGACGCTCATCTACATGAGATTGTTATAGCTGATGTGTCTTCGCCACCTCTCTGAGATACAATATAAGGTGAAAAAACGCTGGTGCCGGTCTGAGACCATGAGCGTCTTTCAGGCATCGAAATAAAAGTTAGATCTATCCGCGATATCTCAACAGAATTTTCTTTTCCCAAGGGGACAGTGTGCACAAATGTAGATATCTTCCATAGATCATATAATAAATACTAAAATGTCGGTATAATAGCGAAACGAATGTATTGAAGTTGACTAAAAAGCAATTCCATGTACATGGGTCTTGTCCTGAAGCCACTTTATATCGACGTCTCACCAAATCCAGACTCTCCGAGTGCTAGTGGTACCATTTGCTCTTGCAGATTCTTTCCGCTCCCGCTTGTCATCTACAGCTTAGCGGGATGAGCGTCCAGAGCCGCCTGGATCTCCTGAACGTCCTCGTCTGAAAGGTTCTGGAAAAGAATAGAGTCCGAGCCCATAGGGATTGGGTTGCCCTGGTTGTACTGGCCAGTGATGACGGTGGCTAACGTCATACAGGCAGGGGGGACTCCCTGAACCAGAACGTCTTGTAGCCACTATGTATTAGCCTTTTCCCCTTCATCTTTAACGTCCAGGTAAATCATTGAAAATGAGACGGGATATGTAGAGTGGCACTCACTTCCAGTCTCTGGAGCAGAGAACATGAGAGATGCGGAACCGAGCTGGCTTCGACAGTCGTTCCAGGCCTGTTGGTTGTGTTCCTGGCGCTGCTGGATGCGGCTCACGCTGCGGCCATTGATTTTCACGCTACGACCGTTGACAGCAGTCACGACGGTTCCTGCAACAGCTGCGGCTGCACTGACAGCGGCTGAGGCGGCACCGATGCCGGCGGCAGTGGCTGCAGGGATAGCACCGAAAGGAGCCGGGCAGAATTGAACCAGTGCCACGGCAGCCATAGCAGAGACAGCGGTCTTTCTGGAAAAATGCATTTTGTTTATCGGGGGTGATGTTGATTGATATGCAGAAGAGTTATTTTCTTGAATAAGTGTGAGTCTTAGCAAGTGATATTTGAGGGCTGGATGCTGAAAGTAGCTGTTGATGGATGTTGGGAACTGACTATTCGGTTGATGGTAATTTGACGGCTTGCTGTGACGGCGAGGACCATCCCTTTTATACTTGACCAAGAGCATTTGATGCCATCGTATCAGCTGTCCTGCCAGTACTCGTCTATGAGCGAAACCAAGAATACTTTCGGCTCTACTGTATCAGCCCGTCAGCATCCAGATAGTGGGCCAAACCAGTGGGCTGTCGCACGATTACCCTCAGACGGTATGCATCGTATTACTGTACTAACTACGGTCGAATCCAACATAGGGAGCCGGGGCAAGCCGGTGCTCCTCGTCGCTTAACTAAAGGAAGCCGTAGCTGCTCGTTAGCTTTCACCGGATTCAAAGAGAAAATACCGTATTCGTACCTATCTTCAGATGCGGTTTTCAGGGTGGTCAGCATCGCTGAAACGGAGTATACGAGGACTACAGGAGGAAGCGTGACATAAAGTAGAGAAACCATTGGTCTAGTTTCGCCGGAACAGATACCTCTGTGGGTTCTGCTGTCTATTGTATCAAGACACACTTTGAGACTGTTTGGTCAGCCGTGCACCTCTGAATAGGAACAAATAACATATAGCACCCTATTGTGCCTTCAATCGCCGCATTATGCAAAGGGACTCTACGAAGCAGGCTTTTGAAGTTGTAGACTACATCGAACCTCCGAGAATTCCGAGATGAGTCAACCTTGTATTAGCCCCCCTTGAAGATAACAATAGCGGTTACAGTGTAGATGACATATTTGACCCAGGCCTTCTCCTGGAAGAGAATAACTATCCAGCCAAGAAAGGGGATATAACCCCTGACAAAGCCCACGACTTCCCCACGTGAGACCGTAGTACGCTCTCCAGGATATAGTGCCACATCATTAAGTGCATTATTGTCCCCTTTAGTCAAGAAGGTCTCTCTCCAGGGTGGGTCAGTAAGACTGAGACAGATGATCGTTTAATGTTGGTCAGCAACTTACGTGCTGGGAACATCGCTATATCCATGTCCAGAACTCTCCGGGAATACCTGAACTATACGATGGACCATGGGTAACTGGTTGCCCTCGAACCACACGACTGGGATGTCGCCGGGTTCGACAGATGGTGTCCGGTTCCAAAGGAGCAGAACATCGCCCCGATGGAATGCTGGGGCCATGGATTCTGAGACGACGCACACAATTGGAAATGGTGAGTTGGTCAATATGCAGAGCCCTTTCCACACCATGAACGTGGTGCTGAGAGCCAATAGCAAGTCTAATGTTGCTGCGCCAGATTTTCTGACTGACGCCCAGTGATGGCTTGCCGAATTCCGGGTGGTATGCATCATAACGTTATGTAAGGGGGTAACACCTGATGTATCGCAAGACGGAATTAAGGGGCGTCAATGAGGAAGGTGAATAGACGACAGGAGTGATGTTATTGACATCCTAAGGGCGAATATATGAAGCAAATGAACTGGTTATATAAGGGTTCTCGATGCCTAACCATTTATAGAACAGTGTGTGGGCTGTTGGTTATGGTAGGGTGCTGCAGGCCGGACGACATAACGGATCCCGCTGTTTCAAATCCACCTGTATTATTGTTGGGCCTGCAAAGAGCGTGTAAGACGTGGCTTACACATGTTTGCCCACCCCACTCAAGCTGTGCCACCCCCGTAGACATTGATGGAAATTATCTCGATTCTACAGAGCCCCCACCTTAGAAATGCTTGTATCTACTGTATTGCAAGGAATCATCCTCAAGCTCGAATCTAGAGATCGTCGTCCGAGTAGTTGATTCGGCGCTGAGATTGCGGAGGTTCTAGTTCCACCCTTATAACACGATGTCCAATGTGTAAGATGTTCACCTATAAAGAAACATTATGGCTGAAGTCTTTCCTTGGCAGGTAGCTTAGCGCGCGGGGAGGTGGATTTGAAAATGCTAGAGTAAAGTCATTTTAGGGGTCCAAATGACCCCGAACAAAATAGCTATTACTAAGCTGTTAAAATTAAACAATTTGTTTTACATTAAAGTAATATCTAAGCAAAAATACTTTGTAAGTAGAAATACTTTTCAAGTAACAATGATTTCATATAAAAATAACTTTTAAAGTTCGTATTAAGAAGAAAAATAAGTTTAAGACGAAAAAAAGAGATAGCAAATAGTTAAGATATTTACATTTTTTAAAGCCTAGGTTGAGATCTGTTTTTAAAGAACTAGAATACGAATTAAAATTATAATCTAATATCGAAAGGCTTAAACAAACAGGTGAGATGAAACATTAAATAATGTCAACTTTAATAATAAACTATGTAATATAGGTTAATCGGATATAATCAGACGACAATATTTAAATAATAGTCGAATACGGTTAATTCAATTATGAGTAGAAGTTAATATATAAATACGATTGATGTCTTCGTTATAGCTTTAATAAAAGTAGTTTAAAATATAATTTTATTATTTAAATAATCCTCCTTGAACAAGATGTAACTATATATATAATTTTAAATAAAATATAAATTAGTACCTTAATTTATAGGCTTTATTAATCCCTCCCCTTTTGTAGCGACTCTTATTTACGTTAATTCGTAACAGTATTTTAAAAGATCTTCGTTATCCGGAGCAGCCGGGCAAACTACCGCTCGTAATTCTTCTTATATCGTTCTAAAGTTCGCATTTTGAAATTTTAAACCTTTTATTTTCTCTCTTTTCTAATTTTTTTAATAATTCCTTTATACTTTTTTGGATTATTTGGCATAACTCTTTTTATAGCTCGATTATTAATATTTTTAAGAATTAAATCGTACTTAAAACTTGAAAACCGAAATTGATTATTTTATAAAAAAATTATGACAATTGGGAAAATACCGACACCTTTAATTAGTGTAACATTTTTATATAGATTACATACTTTAAATAAAATCTGTTTTATAAAATCGTTACTAATACGAATTAGCAGTAATATATACAAATTTTACAGCATGTTAAATTTTTTAATAATGATAATTCGAAATCTATAAAGCGCTCGAAATTAGTAAAAGCTCGTAAAACATTTTATACGTACTTAAGATTTACTATATAAAGCTTAAGATCTATTAAGTTATATTATATAACCTTATCCTACTAGCTAACCAGTATATAATTTATTAAGATTAAAACTTATAGGCAACTGCTTATTAATCAGTTTTGAAATAAGGCTTTACCGAATCAAGATATACAATTTATCTTAAATTGTAAAAAGTGCCGATAAAGTATCGTATTTTCAAAAAGTCAAATGTTAATATCGTACGAATTATATTTTATAATAATATTTTATATATTTATTTTAACTTTTAAATTATAACTCGAACCTTTTTATATTTCGTATTTTTTTAATTATTTTATTAGTACATTCTAATTATAATGAAACTTGTATACATTATATACTAAACTATAAAAGCAAACAGCGTACTTTTAATAGTTTTTAACTACCTAACTTTATTCATATATTATTTAACAGCAATATAATAAAACGTCTTGTAAAAGGATCTAGAACAAATTTAACCGTTTAGATTAAAAAAACGAAACCTTAAATTTAATTATAAAAAGCTTAGCCTTATATATAATATTAGTAACATTACTCTAAGAATTCGATATTATAGTGAACGCGCCCGAACTAATATTATCTTTAATTTATAAAACCTAACATCGATTAAAAAGAAATCGATTATCGAATAAATCTTTAACTTAAATACGTAAAGCTTTATAGCCGGTTTTAATATAATAAAAATATAGCAAATTTATAAGTTACTTAGCGCATTATAGTAGATATCAAAAGTAACTAAGCGTTAAATTTCATTAAGCGGTAAAGAAAATTAAAATACGCTTAAATTAAAAAATTATATATCAAAAGACATTACGTGAAAACTTAAAAGATTTTCGTAAATAATCTAAATGTATTTAAGTTATAATCGAAAAGACAGCATCGTAAATAAGAATATTAACAATATTAAAGAAATATACTTTTTAATAAGGTTTATTATAATAGTTAGCATAATTATCACTAATATTAGAAGGCGAAAAAAATTTAAATAAATTTAGCAAAAAATCGAAAATAAGTTATAATAATATTAGGTATTAATTTTAAAGATCAGGCCTTATCTCTATTTATTATACTTATTCAAAAAATTATATTCTTCTCTAGTTCGCTATTAATTACTTTTATTCGATTATAAGATTATTATAACCGAAAACAGTTAAAGAATAAAGAAGCTAAATCAAAAATAAAATAAGTTATTAGATAAATATATTAAAATAAATATTAAAAATGTATAAGGTTTTCTAAATTTTCAACTATGATAAAAACTACTATTCGATCGAATTCGAAAATTACTACGAAATTAACAATATTACATTATTTTATATAACTGCTCTTTTTTTCTACGCTTTAACTTTTTGATTTATTGTAGTTTTCTATATTTAAAAGCGCTTATCTGCTTTATATTAAAACTTTTATACAACATTATGTTATTTTATTATTAAGAAAGCCTTCATCCCTAACTTATATAATATATTTAAAATTACTATAACGATCGATAATATTAAAGCCGAAATTATAAAAATAAAATTTATTTAATTAATTTTAATTACGTTCCTTTCGAACTAAACCTTTTAATTATTCTTAACGTATTACATAAGTAAGTCGGTTACATAAGTAAGTCGGTTAATTTTTTAACAATTTTAATCACTTCGCTCTAATTGCGTATTACTGAATACTAATAATATAAAATGTTTTATAAAAAAAGTTAAAATAGACCTAGCCGTCCAAGTAAAAAAAAAAAAAAAAAAAAAAAAAACCAAACCTAATTTTAAACGGCTTAGTTTTATGTACGAAATAACCCTATTTATATTATAAAACTGATTTAACGGTAAACCTTCCCGAACCGATATTTTTTTTATTTTGCGAAAATTAATACTAACTAAAAAGAAATTGATTATCAAATAAATTGTTAACTTATATATGCGAAGGTTTCTTATCCGGTATTAATATATTAAAAATATAGCAAATTTATTACTTACGTAACGCGCTATTAAACGTATCGGAATTAATTAAATATTTAATTTTATTAAATAATAACAAAAATTCAAAATACGTTTAAATCGAAAAATAAATTATTAAAAGGTTTTATAATAAAATCTAAAAATATTTCGTAAATAATTTATATTTATTCGGGCCATAATTACAAAATACGATATTACGGAAAAAAATATTTATAGTTTCAACGAAAAATTATTTTTAATAAAGTTTTTTATAATAGCTAGTATAATTATTATTAATACTGAAAAATGTAAAAAACTTAAATAAGTTTAAAAAAAACGGAAATAATTTGTAATAATATAAATTATTAATTTTTGAAATTAAATTTTATTTTTATTTATTATTCTTATAGAAAAAAACTATTTTCTCTATTAATTTACCGATAACTTACTTATATTTAATTAAATAATTATCGTAAGCGAAAATAATTAAAAAATAAATAAGTTAAATTTAAAATAAATCTAATATTTTAATTAACATTTTCAAACACGTACGAAAAAAAATAAAACGTTTTTTTTTATTTCTAACGGTTACGAAAATTACTATTCGATAAAATTTAAAAAATATTACGTTATTTACGATAATGTTACATTTTATATATCCGTTAATTTTTTTTACTTATTTTAACTTTTCGACGTATTTTATTTTTCCCAGTTAAAACATATTTATTCGTTATATATTAAAAGTTTTTTACGACATTACGTTACTTATATTATTAAGGAAAATATTATCGCCGGTTTTTACGATACGTTTAAAATTATTATAACGACCGATAATATTAAATCGAAATTCGTAAAAATAAAATTTATTTTATTCGATTTTAATCGCATTTTTTCCGAATTAAAAATTTTAATTATATTTATACCGACCGTTGTTTATTTACTCTTATTAATTTCGTTATTTTCTTACTTACGAAAACTTTTAAAAAATATTACCGAAATAACTTAACGAAAATATTATTTGTAAAAAAAGAATTAAAAATTACTAAGGTAAATTACCAATAAAAATAATTAAATCCATTAATTTTTTAATAAATAATATTTTAATATTATTATACGAAACCGCGTTTTTTCGGAAAAAATACGGCTTACTACGTAAAACGAACTATATTCTTAATAAATGTTAAAAATTAAAAATAAACGTTTTTTTAAAAAAAATTATTTACTATAAAAAATATAAGTTTTTATAATTACGAAAAAAAGGTAAAAATAAATAATCGCGGTTAATAACGGTCGAAAGTAATTATGGTAAAAAGATTTAGGTAAAAAAATAAAAATATAACGTCTACAGCAAACCCGAATATAATACGCGTACTTGTAAAAAAATATAAAAGTATTTAATAACGAAAAATCTTATAAGTTTAAATTAATTTATTCTATTATAATTATTTTTTTTAAATTTATTATTAAAAATATTAAAAAGTGACCGACTTATTTATATAACCGACTTACTTATATGATACGTTATATAGATCGTTTTTTATTTATCTTTATTAACTTTATTTTTTCTCTTTTAAGAAAAACTTTAAAAATGTTATTAAAACGATTTTATAAAGATTATTATTTATAGAAGAAAAGTAAAAACTATTAAAGTAATTTACTAATAAAATAATTTAATCGGTTAATATTTCGATAAATAGTAATTTAATGCTTTTATACAAAATCGCTTTTTTTATGAAAACTTGCCTTATTAGAATCAGGCCCTATTTTGGAGGTTGCGGCTGCGCTTGCGGCGTAGCTGTGGCTAAGTAGCTTTTAGTACCGCGCTAACCTAATTTGTAAAAGACCTACAAAAATAACAAAACCTCCAAAATAGGGCCGGATGACAAGTTGTGAATTTTTGGGCTCGTTCTGGGCAGTCCCATACAAATTTTTAAAAATCTATCTTGGAAACTCCCAAATATAATAGCAATATAAATAATTAGAAAATAATAAAAAAATACCATTATATACAGCTTTAAGAGAGCTTCTTAACCATATATATAACTATTTAATCGGGGCTGGTTTGGCGGAAATACTAAGAAAATAAGTTAAAATTCTCTTTCTGGGCAAACCTTTCATCCGGAACGCCCTTATGGCTACGATAGCATAACCACCGTATATAACATTTTGCCATGGGTTTTCCAAGGGTAAGTTAATATGGGAGAAGCCCGTTAAGCTATGTTTTTGCCCGTACGGGTTGTGGTTGTTGCGTCGCAGCCATGAGGGCGTTCCGGTTAATCAAATCCGGAACCTTCTTATGGCTACGACGTAATAACCATAACCCGTACGGGCAAAAACATAGCTGGACGGGCTTTTCCTATATAAAATATACCTAGGACGCCCGGTACACGATAATGCGACCGGTAGTTATGCTATCGCAGCCATAAGGGCGTTGCGGTCGCGTATTTCCCAGATTTAAATTTAACCGTATCGGTCCTAATTTTAATCCCCAAAAATTAAAAAAATTCCTGTAAGTATATTAGCCTATATTCGACGCGTATATAATATATCAAACTTATCAGACTTAAATTCGTTACGTTATAACCATAAAAGTATTCTGGATTTTTGCTGCCTTAATTTTCTCATAGCTGCGACGCAATAACCACAACCCGTACGGGCAAAAGCATAACGGGACGGGCTTTTCCCATACTAAATACCTTTAGAAGGTCCATGGCAAAATGCTGCATATGGTAGTCATACTGTTATAACCATAAGGGCATTCCGGACTTGGGGTACCCTTAACTTTCTTATAGGTGCGACGCAATAACCATAACCCGTACGGGCAAAAGCATAACGGGATAAGCTTTTCCCATACTGAATTACCCTTAGATAGCCCATGGCAAAATGGTGCACGCGGTATTTGCGCTGTCGCAGCCATAAAAGCGTTGCGGTCGGTTATTTCCCGAATCTTAACTCCGCCATATTAACCTTAATTTTTATCCAAAAAATTCGAAAAAAAATTCCTATACGCGTATTAGCTTATATTCGACGTATATTTAAAGTGGCAAAATTATTAAACTAAAATTAATTACAGAATTAAAAGATTTCGGTTATTTTGTTAAGATAATTACAGAACGGAGCCCGTTTTACACAACTACAACTCAAGCCTCGCTAGTTCGTTACAGGGATTAACCAATCAAATAGCCGTATTTTAATACCTTGGCGTAGTACATAAAAATACATCAAAAATAAAAACGAGCCAGCAAAGGCCTAAGCTAGCTGAGGTAAATAAAAACAACGATTATTATTACGAAATAAATTACGTTTTTAATAAACATTAAAAAATTAAAAACATACGTCTTTAAAAAAGAGGCACGCTTATTATAAAAAGGTGAAAACTTTAATAATTACAACGAAGACTAATAATAAACACTTTATATTAAATAAATCTAAAAGTAATTATTATAAAAAGATTTAAACGAAAAAACAAAAGTATAATATTTACGATAAATTCGAATATAATACGCGTACTTATAATTTATATTATAAAAACCTTTAGTAGAAAAGTTTAATTAATTAAAATCAATTTATTACGTTATAATTATTTTATTTAAACTTGTTATTAAAAAATGTTAAAGCATGCGCTGCTCGCTTATATGCGCCGTCCGTTTATTATTACAGCTGCACTATACCGCTATGCTACTAGGGGAAAGATGTCGATAAAATGATCGCAATTGTGGTAATAACTCTTAGTACTACAGCTGTATGTATATATTAAAGCTGTTACAGTAAGCAAGATAGTAACACCTATATGATACGTTTTTATTAAAGTTTAAGCAATATTCTTTACATATTTTACTTATTAATAAGTAAAGTACTTATATTTTTTTTAAACGATTATAATCTTTAATAAAAAATTAAAATAATATTTTAAAAATTAAATTATTTAATTTATTTTTATTAAAACCGCTGTTTTATAGGTTATAATTATTTACCTCGAATTATTATATATTACTTTTATTAAATTTTAAATTATTACCTAACGTACTATAGAAGCTTATGGGATGTATAAGCTTACAGGGTAGTTTTTTAATATATTTTAATTACCCAACTTTAATTAATTATTTTTTAATATTAATAACATAAAACGGCTTATAAAAAAATAAACTTAACCGTTTAAATTAAAAAACAAAACCCGAAATTTAATTATGCGATATTTAGTTTTATTTATAAAGTCGTTTATTTTTCTTTATATACCCGATATATTAATAAAACCTTTAAAACTAATATTATTCTTAATCCGCAAAAATTAACATTAACTGAAAAGTAATCGATTATTAACTAAATTTTTAACCTAAATATACGAACGTTTCCTATTTACATAACGTATTATAAAACGCGTCGGAATTAATTATATATTAAATTTTATTAAACGGTAACAAAAAATCGAAACGTATTTAAATCGAAAAATAAATTGTTAAAAACCTTTATACGAAAATTTAAAAATATTTCGTAAATAATTTAAATTTATTCGAGTTATATTCGTAAAATACGGTGTTATTAAAAAAACTTATAATTTCGAGAACATTAAATTTTTAACAAAGCTTTTTATAATAATTAATATAATTATTATTAACATTAAAAAATGTAAAAAATTAAATAAATTTAATAGAAAAATTGGGAATAATTTATAATAATATAAATTATTAACTTTTAAAATTTTACTTTATTTTTATTTATTATTTTTGCCAGGAAATTTTTTTTTCCGTTAATTTATTGATAATTTATTTTAATCCGATCAAAAAATCCCTTTAAGTAATAAGGATTAAACGATAAATAATTTAAATTTAAAATGGGTTTACTATTTCGATTAATATATTTAAATACGTACGAAAAAATCGAAATAATTTTTTTATTTTCGACGGCTACGAAAATTATTATTCGATAAAATTTAAAAAAATTACATTAATTACATTATTATTATAATTTATATATTACCGAATTTTTTTATTTGCTTTAATTTTTCGACGTATTTTATTTTTCCCTGTTAAAACGTATTTATTTATTATATATCAAAAGTTTTATACAACGTTACATTACTTATATTACTAAAAAAATTTTATCGCCGGTTTTTAAAACGTATTTACAATTATTATAACGATAGATAATATTAAATCCGGATTCGCTATAATTAATTTCGTTTTATTCGATTTTAATCGCGTTTTTTTCGAATTAAAAATTTTAATTATATTTATACCGACCGTTTTTTTATTTACGACAATCTTTAAAAATATTACCGAAACTATTCGATAAAAACGTTATTTATAAAGAAAAAAGAAAAATCATTAATATAATTCGCCGATAAAAATACTTAAATTAGTTAAATTTTTAATAAAAAAACTTAAGATCATTATACGAAAACGTTTTTTTCGGAAAAAATATAACCTATTACGCAAAACGAATTATACTTTTAATAAACGCCGAAAAATTAAAAATAAACGTTTTACATTAAAAAAATTTATATTATAAAAAGAATATAAATTTTTATAATTACGAAGGAAAATAATAATAAATAATCGCAATTAAAAACGGCCGAAAGTAATTGTCGTAAAAAAGTTTAAACGAAAAACCGGAAATATAACGTTTATAATAAACCCGGATATAATATATATACTTACAAAGAAAATATAAAGGCGTTTAATAATAAAAAATGCGATTAATTTATATTAATTTAATATATTATAATTAATTAAATTGAATTTATTATAATACGGTACCAAATACCATCCCGTAAACTTGTACATCCCGTAAGCTTATATGGGACGTTATTTAATAAAAACTATTTTTCGGATATTTTTTAACCGATTAGTTATTTATTAAGTTTAATTTATACATAGTTAAGTTTTTTAAAAAAAGACGTAATTAATAATTTTAAACTTACTATTAAAAACTACGATATAATATAATTTAGAAAATAATTAAACGAAGTATTATAAAAGAATAATATTTACTAAAGGTCGAAAGGATTTTAACGAATAATATTAAAATAATTAATGGAAAACGGAAATTAAAATATAAAGTAGCTACTAATAATTAAAAGAATTTATATATATTTATAATAATATTCTAACTTGCTTCCAGATTAAATAAAAAAATAAAAGATGATAAGTAATTTAATGTTCGATAACTTAAAAATAAAGGTTTTAAAAAAGTTATTTACATTAAAATATTATAAATTTTATCAAATTATATCGTTAAATTAATCAAAGTAAATAACTATCTAATATATCTAGTCGAACTATTCTAGTAAGATTAAATCGAGTAACGGATTTATATATATATATAATAATAATATAGCTTTAAAAGGTAACTTTTTTTAATTTAAATATCTTTTTAATACGAATAAAAATATCTAATTAAAAGGAAAAGTTGAAATAAAACGATATAAGATAAATATAATATAAAGAAAAGAAACGAAATCTAATATAAAAGAGTTAAAAAGCGATAAAAATAACTAATTTTATATATTAAAAATAGTTTGCTAACAGAAGACCAATTAATGTCTAAATATAATTTAATTTCGATAAAGTTATAACCTATGATAAAAACTTTGTAAAAGATTAAAAACTTAAAAAATATAATAAGTAAAAGTTAAAAAAATATAATTTCTTATATTAAAGAACTTATAATATAATAATACGTATTAAAACCTGTATTACTATAAAAAATTTATAATCATAAAAAAACTATTTCGGTTATATACAGATTAAAATAAATAAATAAATCGACTATCTATATTAATAATTTATTATTATTAAAATTATAATAATGTATTACAATAGCTCGCGAACTAAACTACCTCGCGAGCCGTTATTATCATTACATTAACAATCTAGTTTTATTAGCTATTATATAATATTAATAATATGAAACGTTTTATAAAAAATCTAAAATAAACTTGGCCATCGAGGCTAAAAAACGAAACCCGATATTTAGTTTCAAAAAGTTATTTTTTTTTAGAACGTCTACAAATCTACTCTAAATACTCTATATTACGGTTAAGGCGTCCGAATCGAAATTTTTATAATTTGTAAAAATTAACGCGGATAGAAAAAGAATTTAATATCGAACGCATTCTAAACTTAACTATGCGAACATTCTTTATCCGGCTTTAATATATTAACAATATCATAAATTTATAACTGCCTTAATGTATCGCGATACGAATTAAGATTATTTAAGCGTTAAGATTTATTAAACAGTAAATAAATATTAAAACGAGTTTAAATTAAATAATAGATTATTAACGGATTTTATACGAGAATTTAGAACTATTTCGTTAATAATTTAAGCTCATCCGGATTATTAGCGTACAATACAGTATCATATTAAAAGATATTTAAAATTTCGACGAAATTAAATTTTAATCAAGATTTTTATAACGATAAGCATAAAAACTACTAATATTGGAAAAAGTACAAAATTTAAATAAAGATACCAAAAAATAAAATGTAATTATATAAGTTATTCATGTATAAGGTTAAGTATTACCATTATTATTATTTTAATATTAAAAAGCTATTTTAAATTATGATATTGGAAAGATTTATTACTAATCGATTAACCAATCGGTCCAAATAATAATAATTAAATAACGAACGAATTAAGCTGACAAGAATTTTAGTATTTTAAGTAATATATTCGAACGTATACGAAGAAAATTTAAACGCTTTTTCTTTTAACTGCTACAAAATCTATTATTTAATAAAATTCGAAACTATTACGCGAATTAGAGTATTAATTCTTTTTATATATTAAATTAATATTCTTTTTCTTTTTAGTTTTAACCTTTCCACTTATTTTACTTTTTTATTTTAAAGCACGTTTATTCGTTTCATGTCGAGAATTAATACGACTTTATTATATCTATATCGCGAAAAAAAAAATCCTCGCTGTCTTTTACAATGCGTTTAAAGTTATTTTAAGATTTAATAATATTAAGTTCGGTGTTGCAAACGTTAAATTTATTTTAACGTAGCAATTAAGCAAATCGTATATATAAACGAACCAAATAAACTATTATACCTCGTAATAATTAAATTAAATTAATTAGCTTTAACGTTATAAATTAATTTAAATTAATCGGATTTTCTATTACTAGACGTTTTTATAAGTTTTTTATAAATGCGCTATTATGTCCGAGCTTACTTTAAATATTATGTTTTCTTTTTTTCGTTTATACCTTTTTATGACAATTTTTTTCAGCTGTTATTAACCGCGATTATTTACTATTACTTTTTTCTATATTTATAAGATTTTGTATTTCTTTTATAATAAGTATTTTTCCTTTATAAAAATATTTATTTTTAATTTTTTAACGTTTATTAAAAATGTGGTTCGTTTCGCGTAATAAGCCGTATTTCTTTTAAAAAAAGCGTTTTCGGATAATAGTATTAGATTATATTTTGTTAAAAAATTAACAAATTTAATTATTTATATTAGCGAATTTCCTTACTATTTTTTTAACAACTAATGTTTTTATTTAATTATTTCGATTATATTCCTATACGTTTTCATAAGTAATGTCGGTAGATATGTTTTACTTGATGTCTGAGTTTGGTTATTTTAATTCTAGTTTAACTTTTCTTATCTGCAACTTGGGGGGAGGGTAGCTAGATATAGCTGCTTTCTGTTTTATTTCTTATAATCTTAGGGCTATTTTAAGCCTTTTATTTCTAATAATAAATTCACCGTATCTTCTTATACGCTCTTATGACCTTAGGGTTACCATAAAGCTATTTAACGCTTTGTTGGCGCTTTTAAACTATCAAAAAAAATTAATCCTCCGTTCGGTTCTCCGTCCGGCCTATATAAGTCCTTAAATCCCTCCGGAATGAAATATACCTTATTTTATCCAGCCTTGCGTTTTCCGTTATCTTTCTACTTTTTCGCTTTTAGGTAATCTTTTGCTATATGTCCGTATTTACTATACTTAAAGTAAAATGGTTAATTATTTTTATCTTAAATAAGCTTATCCTACCGTTATCGCTTCGCATTATATATATCTTTTTCCGATTGCTTTTTCGCATTTTTACCTCGAAATTTGGCGACAAAATCGTTATATACTTAATTTACCGTCATGGTTAAATACTGGCGAAATGTTCTTTTTATTCGCCCCTTTTAAGTAGCTCCATTGTTATAGTTCCGAATCGAATTGATAAATATAATAACCTGCTATCCAGCGTTAACAGGCATATCGACTTTATTATACCGCTGTACCAGGTTTTTAAAGTTAATTACATGGTTAAAAGCTAACCGTTTAGTGTTTTATTTAACGAACTAGAGTTAGGTCCAAAGGTTTATTTTTTTGATCGACATTTTTAGCCCCGTACGAACGCTTTAAGGTTTTGATTATTTCCATACTTTTCATAAATCCTATTACGATTACTATAAGGCCTTTCTTAACGTTAATAATAACCGCGGCGGCTAATTTAGCTTTATCCATTTGGGTAAGTTTTGTCGAATCCCTATCGCGGTATTTAACCGCTATAAAGGCTATCTAAACAGCCGTTTTCTATATCTTTTAATTATTATTATTTGGAAATCGATTTTTTTCATTTAATTTAAACTTAAAGCTTTTTAATCCAGGTATATATCTTTTTTACTTTCGCTTTTATTTAATAATTTGCCAAATACCTTTATTAATTAATTTATATTATAACCTTTTTATTAATTTTTAAATCGTTTTTTTAAACGCTATTGTAGCTCTCTTTCGTTAATGTTTTTTAGGGTTATTTTTAGTTCTTTTTAATCCTTTTTAGTCCGTTCGGACGTTACCGTACCGATGAACCTTTATTTTTAATCGGTTACAGCTATTACTTTCAATAAACCTTTTTTTATTTAAAGCGATTAAGGGAATTTTAAAAACTTTTTTTAAACTAAATTAATCCGTTCCGATAGATGTGTTTTTAAGCGCCTTTAAACTAAATTTGCCGTCTTAAGCTTTCTTTTTTCCTTATCCCGGAGCGATACCTTAAGTATAATATATAACGAGTAGATCGGGGTGTTAATAATTGGTTAAAATATTAAAAGACGAAACTAGAAGATATTACTATGTCGGTAGATGTGTTACATTTAATGTCTGGATTTGGTTGTCTTAATTCCTGTCTAACTTTTCTCATCTGTAACGGGGAGGAGGGTAGCTAGATATAGCTGCTTCCTGCTTTATTCCTTATAATCCTAGGGCTACTCCAAGCTCTTTGTTTCCAACAATAAATCTACCGTATCTACTCATAAGTAAAGAAATAACGAATTAAATAAAGGTAAATTCTCCTTTGAGGAGACGTGACCGTGTAGACAAAATTAGATAAAATAATAAATTGGTATCTTAATTCCTAAGCTTCACTACCCATCCCTCTCGCAACAGCTCCTATCTACGTCGATTCTTCTCGGTATTCTAAAAGGTCTTCGCTACTTAGAACAGCCGGGCAAACTATCGTCTATATTTTTTTAACTTATAACGTTTCAAAATTTAAACGTCGATATCCGTTAACCCGTTATTATTTTCCTTTTTTCTTTTTAATTTCGTTAATAATATCTTTATAATTATTATATTATTTAGCTTAAAATTTTATATAAATCGATTACCGTCGTTTCCGCAAATAATATCGTATCTAAAAATTAAAACTTAAAAACGATTTTTTTAAAAGATATTATTCGGGTCGAAAAAATTATTGATATTTTTTATTCGGCCGGTAATTTTCTAGGATTTAATTATTTTAAACGAAACTTTTTTGTTAAAACCTTTACCGGTACGGATTACCGGTATCGTATATAAATTACGTAATATAATAAGCTTTTAGCTTGTTATGTTATAGTAATAATAGTAACTCGAAAAATTATAATAAAATAATCGAAATTAAATTTTTACCCCTTTTATTAACTAATATTTAACACTTTTAGCCGTAAAATTAGCGAAAGTTCGCAAAACTTTTTATACGTATTTAAGATTTATCCTTAAAATTTACCGCGTAAAACTTTACGTTTTTTAAGATATATTATATAACTATGCCAAATTAGGTAACGGATATAAAGTTTATTAAGATCGAAACTTATCGACAACCACCTAAAAATAAGGTCTTACGGAATTAAAGTATATATTCTATCCTAAATCGTAAAAACTACTGATTAATTATGGTATTCTAAGATATTAAGTATAATATCTCTCGTGCGAATTATATTATATAATAATTTTTATATATTTAGCTTAGCTAGAAAAATATGGCTTAAACTTAACCATATCTTATATAAAGATAAATAAAAAAACGATTAATATAAGCATAACTCGAATTTTTAATTGTAAAAAATGCGATTAAGATTAAATAAAATAAGTTTTATATTAGCAAAATTTAATTTATTATTATTAATCATTATAACGATTTTAAACGCGTTATAAAATCCGGTAATAAAATCTATGTTAATAATATAAATAATATAACGTTATATAAAACTTTCGGTATATAGCGAATAAGCGAGTTTGAACGAGGAAAAATAAGATACGTTAAAAATTAAAATAAATTTAAAAAATTAATAAACATATAAATATAATAATATTAACGTATTATATGGCTAAACGGAACACACGGATAAACGGGACATTTTTTAACATCTTTTGATAATAAATTCGGATTAATTCACTATAACATATTAAATTAACTAAAATTAATCGGATTCTTTTTCGCTAAACGTTTTTATAACTTTTTTTTATAAATATGCGTATTATATCCGGGCTTATTACAAACGCTATACTTGCATTTTTTTATCATCCCTTTCTTTTTCGGCTAAAAAAGCTCGTTCTTTTTATATAATAAATATTTCTCCTTTTTGAAAACGTTTATTTTTAATTTTCTAACGTTTCTTTAAAATATAATTAATATCGCGTAATTAAGCGGCCTTTTATTTAAAAAGGTAACTTTATACTAAAATATTAATTAATTTTTAATTAAAAAATTTACCCATTTAATAATTTTTAATCCTTTAGTATAAATAATATTCTTATTTTATCGTTTTTTTTAAATATTTTTAACAGTTTTCGCGAATGGAAAAATAAAACCGGTAAAAGTTAACAAGAAAACGGTTAGCGTAAATAAAACTAAAAAAAAATTAAAAATTCGGAATATACGGTATTAAGATTAAATAAAACGAAACTAATTACGGTAAATCCGAATTTAATATTATCGAACATTATAACAACTTTAAACCCGTCGTAAACACCGGTAAAAATTTTTTTTGGCGATATAAATATAATAATATCGCATTAAAGTTTCGATTATAACGAATAAGCGCGTTTAAAAAAATAAGTTAAAAAGTTAAAATGGGTAGGAAAAATACGCGGGTATATAAAATGTAATAATATTATAAATAATATAATATTTTTCGAATTTTATCAAATAATAATTTTCGTAACCGTCAAAAATAAAAAAACGTTTCGATTTTTTCGTACGCGTTCGATATATTAATCGAAATATTAAATTTATTTTAAACCTAAATCGTTCATTATTTAATTAATATTATTTAATACGATTTTTAATTTATTATTAATCGTAAGTTATTATGGAATTACTTTTTAAAATAATCTTTTTCCGTTATAATAATAAATAACGATATAATTTAATTTTAAAAATTAATAACTTAATTAATTATAACTTATTTTTTTAATTTTTTTTATTAAATTTATTTAAATTTTCCACGTTTTTTTGGTATTAATAATTACCATATCCGTTGTTATAAAAATTTTTATCAAAAATTTAATTTTGTTGAAATTGTAAATAACCCGTTTTATAATACTATATTTTGCGATAATAACTCGAATAAATTCGAATTACTTACGAAATATCTTTATATTTTCGCATAATATTCGTTAATTATCGATTTTCTGATTTAAACGTATTTTAAATTTTTTTACACCGTTTAACAAAATTTAACGCCTAATTAACCCCGACGCACTTTATAACGCGTTAAGTAAGTAATAAATTAACTATATTTTTAACATATAAACGCTAAATAAAAAACGCTCGCGTATTTAAATCGAGAATTCGGTTAATAACTAATTTCTTTTCGGTTTACATTAATTTTTATAAAAGAAAAATAATATCGGTTCGAACGCGTTTACTGTTATATCGCGACCTTAAGGTAAAATAAGAGATATTATAAATAAAATCAAGCTTTATATAATTAAGTTTCGGGTTTCGTTTTTTAGCTTAAACGGTTAAATTTATCCTCGCTTTTTTTATAAGGCGTTTCATAATGTTGATATTAAGAAATAAACGATTAAAAAAGTGTCCCGCTTATCCGTGTGTCCCGTTCACCCGTATAATACGTTATTAATTTTGTAATAATTTTTAAATTCGATCGAATAATACTTTTTGTACTCGTTAAAAATAAAAGAATGTCTCGAATTCTTAATACGCGTTTTAATATATTTATTAAAATACTTAACTTATTTTAAATTTAATTTATATAACTTTTTAATAATTTCTTTATAGTAATTTTTTAGTAAGGTAGAAATTAATTATCAGCGAACTAGAGAAAAAGGTAGTTTTGCTTAATAAATATAATAAATAAAAATAAGGTTTAAGCTTAAAAGTTAACAATTTATATTATTATATATTATTTTCGAATTTATTAATAAATATATTTACGTTTTTTAACTTTTAAAATATTAATAATAAATATATTAATTAATGTAATATATAAATATTCTAGACGTATAAGTATTCCAAATAATTTTTAGCATTTCGTAATAATAAATTTAATTTAATTAATTATAACGTACTAAATTAAATCAAATTAATCGAACTTTTTATTATTAAACGTTTCTATATTTTCTTTACAAATATGCGTATTATATCCGGGCTTACTGGAAATGGTATATTTCTATTTTTTCGCTTAACCCTTTTATGACGATTGCTTTCGGTTATTACCAGCTGCGATTATTTATTATTACTTTTTTTTTCGTAATTATAAAAATTTATACTTTTTTTAAAAAGTATTCTTTTTAAAAAAACGTTATTTATTTCGCGAAAATAACCGTTTTCTGTCTAAAAAAACGTATTTTCGTATAGAATTATTAAGTTATTTTTTATTAAAATATTAACCAATTTAATTAGTTTTATCGGCGAATTATTTTAATAATTTTTAATTTTTTTTATATTAATAACGTTCCCGTTAAATAGTTTTAATAATATTTTAAAGGTTTTCGCAAATAGAAAACTAACAGAATTACTAAAAAATAAATAAAAAACGGTTAATATAAATATAATTAAAACTTTTAATTTAGAAAAAACGTAATTAAAATCGAATAAAACGAAACCAATTACTGTAAATCCGGATTTAATATTATCGGTTATTATAATAATTTTAAATAATGTAACGTCGTATAAAACTTTCGATATATAACAAATAAACATATTTTAATAGGAAAAAATAAATATAATAATAGTATAATTAACATAATATTTTTCGAATTTTATCGAATAATAACTTTTATAACCGTTAAAAATAAAAAAACGTTTCGATTTTTTCGTACGAATTTAAATATTTTATTCGAAATATTAAACATATTTTAAATTTAGATTATTTATCTTTTAATCGTTATTATTTATAATAATTTTTTAACCGGGTAGAAATAAGTTATCCGCGAATTAACGAAAAAAAATTCTTTCCTAATAAAATTAATAATAAGAATAAGGCCTAATTTTAAAAGTTAATAATTTATATTATTATAGATTATTTCCGATTTTTTTTATTAAATATATTTAAGTTTTTTACGCTTTTTAATAATAATAATAATTTTGCTGGTTATCATAAAAAACTTTATTAAAAAATTTAATTTCGTCGAAATTATAAATATCTTTTTTATAATACCATATTTTGCGATAATAGCTTAAATAAATTCAAACTATCTATGAAATATTTTAGATTTTCGCTTAAAATCTTTTAATAATTAATTTTCTGACATAAACGTGCTTTAAATTTTTTTTACCGTTTAACAATATTAGATATTTAATTAATTCCGATACGTATCGTAACGCGTTAAGTAAATAATAAATTCGCTATATCTTTAATATATTACAGCCGGATAAGAAACTTTTACGTATTTAGGTTAAAGATTCGGTCGATAATCGATTTCTTTTTGGTCGGCGTTAATTGTCGCGATTTGGGTATATAATTATTATAAGCAGGTATACCGGTATATCGTTTATGCAAAATAAATTTTACGACTTCATATATAAAATTAAATATCGTATAATTAAACTTCGAGTTTGTTATCTTTATAAGCCGTTTCATATTATTAATGCTAAAAATTAATTAATTAAAGTTTAATAGTTAAAATATGCTAAAAACCGTCCGAAGTACTTGTACGTCCAGAGTGCTTATATATTACGTTATTTTAAGAAGTTTTATTATGAATTTAATTTTATTACAATTGTAAATATTGTTTTTTACTATATCGTATTTTGCGATTATTGTCCGAATAAGTTTAAATTATTTACAAATATTTTTAAATTTTTCCTTAAAATTTTTTAATAATTTATTTTTCGATTTAAACGCGTTTTGAATTTTTATTACTATTTTATAAAATTAAATATAAAATTAATTTTAATGCATTTACGATTCGTTATATAAGTAATAAATTCGTTATATTTTTAATATATTAACATTATATAAAGAACGTTCGTATATTTAAATTAAAGATTTCTTCAATAATCGGTTTTTCTTAGCCGACGTTAATTTTCGCGAATTAAAGTAATATCGGTTCGCGCGCGTATATTGTTATATCGGCTATATAATATAGTTTAGGCGATTTAGTATGTAATATTAAATATTATATATTTAAATTTCGATGTTCGTATTTTAGCTTACATAGTTAAGTTTATTCTCGCTTTTTATATAAGCTGTTGTATATTGTTAGTATTAAGAAATGGATAATTAATATTAGGTGGTTAGAATGTGTTAAAATTTATTCGGTTCGCTTATGTATTCGGTTCGTTTGTATAGTACGTAATTTAATTTTAATACTATCTATTCCGGGTTATAATTGTAACTATGATTTTATCGACCTTTTTTCTGCTTACCTTCACTAACTTGATTATATTCTCATCTACGAAAACTTTTATAAATATTATTAAAACGACTTAACGGGGACGGTATTATTTTTTTTTTTAAAAAAACAACAAATAATTAAAAAGAATAAAAAAGTAAAAAAAGAACTTAAGAAAATAAAAATTACCAACGTAGTTCGCTAAAAAATAAATTAGGTAATTTTTTAATAAAAAGTAGCTTAATGCTTTTATATAAAGTTGTTTTTTCAAAAGAAAAACAAATAGTTACTTACGTAAAACGAACTTCAACTTTAGTAACGTTAAAAGATTAAAAAACAGCTTTAAAAGAAGGAATATTTATTATACAAAAGGGATACGCTTTTCTAGCCAAAAAAGAAAATAGCGAAAAAAAGTATAACTAATAGCAGCTAAAAGTAATCATTGTAAAAGCATTAAAACGAAAAAACAAAATTGTAATATTTGCGATAAACTTGCATATAATACGGGTACTTATAAAAAAGCTATAAATATAATTTAATGAAAAGATTCCGATTAACTTGTATTATTTTAATATATTATAGTTAATTAATTTAAATATTTTATCGCGAGGTGCCGAGAAAAAGACCTACGAGGTAGTTCGGCCTGTAAGCCAGTATGGTACGTTATTAACAATAAATAAGTAATTTTATAACATTAGTTATTAAAAAACACATTAAAAATGAATATATTTTAATATTATATGCAATAAAAACATTATATAATTAAATTAAGAACAAATTATATTTTTCTAATTAAGCTAAATACATAGAAAATTATTATACGATATAATTAGTACGACGAATGTTATACTTAATATCTTGGGATACTATAATTAATTGGTAACTTTTACGATGTTGGATAAATTTTATATCTTAGTTCCGTAAAGCCTTACTTTTAAACCAACTGCTAGGCCCTATAAGCACGTAATTTCTCGATTGATGTCGGCTTAAGAAGCTCATGTGCGTGGTTGCCGACAAGCTTCGATCTTAATAAACCTTATGCTCGCTGGCTCCGCGGTTCGCCAGGGTTAAACAGTAATAAGTTACTAATATGAGTTTATCTTTTAGCTTAAGAGAAAAGACAGAAAGTATTCAAATATCTGCTTGACGGCGTTAGCGCCAACAACTTTTCTAAATGTGGGTAGCGCCCTTTTTGTTCCTCCCAGTGACCCAATCAGCTTCAGCAGCAAAGGCTTTAATCGGCCTTTTTGGGAGCTACAGTAGGCTTCAGCGTTGGGCTGCTTCCGTTTTAGGACTAACGTTAGCACCTTCTCGAAACTTTGTTGGCGCTAGCGCCTTGTCGCCGTCAAGCAGATAGTTGTGCGTTCGCATATGAGGCGTTGCGCTAGTGCGGCTTGGCACCAGCGTTTATCCGGTGCCCTCTAACAGGGCTCCATACAGCCCCATTACGGTGTCTCTCCCTTTTGGTTGTTGTCGCAAGAGTGATGCTGTTATTAAGTGGTCTGTAATGGCGCTATATATGGAATGTAGCAGTTGCTAAGTTCTTAGCAAAGGAGACGCACAGGTGGGGGCCAGCCTGCACTATGGTATCATATCTCTTTGGTATCACATGTGGCGAGATCACCGGGTGGCTGAGCTGTCAGACAGACTGTTACAAGCGAGTCTACTCCGTGGGTCATCCAAATCTACTTGCGTATAAATTTGTTTGGATGGCAAGGAGTGCAAGATTTCTCAGTACTCCCTTAGCCCAACCAGCTATGCATGTTTTGTCTACACAGCTGTAAAGGACTGGTGCAAAATGGAAATCCCGCTGCATACCCCGAACCCGCAAGTGAACATGCTCGCGAGTCATATATCGGAGCAAGAAATGACTTTTAATGTATACTGCCATGACAGCATCTTTAAACACGTTACGGCTGCAGACAGCAAGGGACAGCCTCTGTTCTACGTTCAGGGCACGGCCTTCGGCACGTCATGGAGCTGGCGGCGTAAGGTCTACGACAGCTCCAACGACCAGCTCCTCTTCGACTTCCGTCACCACAGCCTCGACATCAAGAACCGGTGGGTCATCGAAAGTCCCACCGGCCGAAAGCTCTGCTCGCTCGTGCACAAGGCTCAGATCACTACCAAGCACTCGGCTATCGACGCAACCGTATACACAGAGTCGGGCGAGCGGGTCCTGGTGCTCATGCGGCCCAATGATCATGGGGCCTTAACAGTAACTATCAGTGTTGGTGGCACGGCTATTGCGACCATTCGCAAGGCCGAGGATAACGATAAGATCATTCGAGGGAAGCGTGACAGAAGTGTCTGGGAAGTCCGAGTTGCTTCTGGAGTCGATTTGAGTTTAGTATGACTTCCTGTCTTTCTCTACGCTGTCTGCGACTGGGATCTGTTGCTAATGGCGGTTTTAGGTCATGGTAATGGTGCTGTGCCGCGTGGAAATGGGACACGTCTGGAAGCAGTAACGGATGAAGCGGAGAAACAGCCAGGGGAATCACAGGCCTGGGCAACTCTCACCCATTAGATGTATACTCCAGCTAGCATTCAATTCTATGACGGTTCTAAATTTATCTAGATTTGTTATAGATTACGTATCTCGGTACTCTCTTCTAGCTTAACTGTTAGTTAAGAACTGTTTGGTAATACCCAAGATCAAAAGTGATACCTGCCATACCTGGCACCTGATCTAACACCCCCCTCCCGGCCCCCCCCCCCTCCTCCCCGGCGCACCCCCTTCTCCGTTTTAGCTGTCAGGCATCCTATGCGATACAACAAGGGGTAGAGTGTGTTATCTGTCTTTTCCGTAAGGTAAACAAAAGCCATCCACAACTACAAGTTTCAGGATCCGACTCAGCTAGGGTGTAGGCGAGCTTATTCACCTACGTGTTTGGGGCGGAGACCTCTGTGATACTTCCCTGCCGATTCCCAAAGATCATTTTCGGGATCCCTTTCCCCCAGGAAAAAAAAAAAGGTTGCAACGTCAGCTGCTGATGTGAGTCCTCGCCCCATTTGCTAATTGCGCCAAGAGGCCGCTTCACGCTATCTTTCACAGGAAGAGACTCAAGGACTGACGTCAAACAGCAAGTTCCTTACCGGTGAGACAGGGTGGACCTTTGAGGCATAACGAGTTAAGGTCCGAAGAAAAGTATAACAACCTACTGGAATTCAACCGACACAGACTGATATCGGGCCTTGCAGCCAGTTTACATAGAAGAAATTTTCAACGCCTAGCAGTCAGCATCATGCAATACTCCCAACTATTGCGGCTCTGCATTTTCCCCCTTTCTTATCTAGTTATGTCATTTCTTGTTTTCCATTATGCCTTACACACTTCAAATCAGCGACTTCGTCTGTCCCTCCTGCCCTTCTTCTTGATATTCGCGTTGCTTTCTTTCACAGAATCCAAACACTTCTTCGCTATTGCGCCCAGCATTACTAATCTCTGGGCTCAGTCAGTCGCGCTGAACATTGTGCACGTCACGTCGCTGCTATTCATCGAGAAGTGGCCGGCACCGGTGCGAGAGCCGAACAATCCATTATGGTCCGCAGCAGTTCGCACCACATACCAGCTCTGGGGTAACCCACAACTCCTTCCCAAAGCAAAGCAATCAATGATTAGAAGGAGCGACAGAACAGAGTCGCTAGCCGTCTTCCTCGTCCTACGCCTCTCAAAGCTCCCAATATACTACTACCTACATTGGCATGTGATGCCGCGAATTTTTGCCGAGACAGTCGTCGAGCTAGTGTCTGAAGACGTCGCGCAGACGGCCCTCCTCACTAGGCTCTCCGAGGTCACTGCGCGCGAGGCCGTCGTGCGCTCGTATGTGGCCGTTTCCTGGATCTGGGAGAGTCTTGTGTTCCTAGATGGCGCCAACGCCGTCCTGGCCGTATTCTCTGTCCTTACCGGCCTAGACAAACCCGGCGACTGGCCTCCGTTATTTGGTACGCCGGGCTGCGCATCCGGGCTGCGCAGCTTCTGGTCGCGGTTCTGGCACCGGCTGGCCGTGCGGCCGTACACTAATTACGGCCGGGTGGTCGCCCGGGCCATAGGCCGGTTGCGGCCAGGATCTTCCTCTGCCGTGTCCGGGGTAGTCATCGCCTTCATTGCGTTCCTGCTCTCGGGCCTCTCGCACGCGGCCGTAAGCTGGCGCTTGGGCATGCGCGACTGGCTCGACGTGCAGTGGTTCCTACTCAATTTTGCCGCTTGCCTCGCCGAGAGGGTCGTCCTCGCAACGGTGCAGCATCTGGCACACAGAGCAGGACGCGCGGACGATCTAGTGGCTATTAAGGAGAGCTGGCTTGGGCGGTTGATCAGCTTCGCATGGGTGTTTGCTTTTTTCTTCTGGAGCGTGCCGCTGTGGAAGTTCCCCAGGATGCACAAGGCACTATTAAGGACGGAGAGATGGCAATCAATTCTGTCCAAAATGACCATAGTACCGGCATAGATGGCGACGGCTGAGGGTACGCACTCGACTGATTGAAGGGGGTGTCTCGATTGGAGGGAGGCTCTTGTATATTAGCGCCTGTATGAAATCCGACCTTGCCAAACAGCGTAGACAGCGTTTCTAATGAACCAAACAGAGCAAAAATGAAGCCCAATATGTGACAATCAAATCTACCGAAATGCATAGCCTTCCTTTGATTGATTCGAGGTTGTGATCAATTTGAATTTGGGAGGCTTTGCACTAACTACCCACCCACGCTAAACATTTCACCCATAGGTGGTTAGCGAAATTTCGACGAATCAAAACAAATCAGCCGTCGACCCATAATGCTCTCAGTACCGATTTCGTAGCTGAATGCTTGTGTCCGTACTACGTATGTTGGGTAAGTCTACAAGTAACATCCTCGGGCAGTATCTCTCCACATGTTAGACGACCGGTTTTTCTTTCAGTTGGCCAGTTTCTTGCACTAGCTGATACTTAACATGGGATGTTTTTATTCCGCAAGGCACCAAGTATTCAGAATCAGCAGCTCTTGCTGAAAGTTTGAGAACTACCCCTAAACGGTTAGTATCAGCTAGCCAGGTGTGTTCTAGCACACCCACTAAGGAAGGCTCTCCTCCAAGTGGGCAATCATCCCGGTCCCAATTAGCGAATAAAGATTCCGTATTAATAGGGAGAATCAAATACGGGGGACCTTGATTTGGAACGAAAGAAACTGTGCATCGTTCTTTTAGTCAAGGCGTCTTTGCAGGTCGTTACTAAACCTTAAGACATGCCATTAATTATAAGCTTCCTTAGTTTACATACTAATATTTCACTAAACACATCTGGAGGGCGGCGGAATACGGTATATCTGAAGTGGTGACACCAGTTGATACCAGACTTCGAGAAGAATTTCCCACGCATTATATCTCGAACGTGTGGCCCCATTATTACTTGTACACCACCAGCCCCTATCCTTTTGCCGGGAAACGACCAGCACAAGTTAAAGTCGGTTACGTACTTACAGTCTTCCGTCATATAAACCGCCGCGCTGGACTAACATAACTAGTAGTAGCGCTCCAAAGCGTCACAAACCCTAACATATAGCCTATGCCATACAAGAACCCCTACACGTTGAAGGATCCGATTTACACAGTAGGCAGCTGCCGATCAAGCAGATCATCTCCCTGTTTTAAGTAAGCAATGGCTCTGGGTAGAGCTCATCGGGTTTCTCCCTCAGGGACGCCAGATATTTTAGGTTGCGAAACGCTGACAACGCTTCATCAACGTCGACAAAGCTGGAGTCTCAAATTTAGCAACAGAGTGAGATGACATTGTTGTCAGGGGCTAAGGGAGTGTGAGGGAGTGTGCGCGTCACTGAGAGGGCGCCAAGCATCCTATGTGTCATCACTACGCGATCACTACGCGATCACTACGGTGTCATCGCGGGCTAATTGTTATATAGCTAGTTGCTCATTCCCCTCTCAAGGAAAAAGGGCAAGTTTCAGACTAGTCCTCAACATACCCGTATTGTTCCTCTCACTCTGATCCCAACACATTTGACAATTGTAAACTCTGAATAGCAAAAGTAGCAAAAAGTGAGAGGACGTTAAGATTGTCAAAGTTAGCAAGCACTGAAATGACGCAGGGGAGTTTGAATCACGATGCATTTCATGTATAAATACCTATGTTCCATCCTAACTCCAAGATTGCGAAGACATCAACACATTCGCAGATTCAAACCCATACACTTTCAAATCACTCTACTCTATAAACTAAACCATACATACACTTACGTCGCATACATTACAATTCCCATATCTTGAACAACATGCGTTTCCCAACGTTTCAACTGATTGGCCTTATGGGTGTCCAAGCAGTCTTCGGACGTCCTGCGCCCGAAAAGAAGGTGAGAAGCTCCTGCACTTATCTAGCTGATATCATCGGGACTGACCGTCGATGTTTTCATCTTGTAGCTGCACAATGGCATCGACAAACGAGCTGCAACAGCGTTCACGTCCGGTAATGCCATCCTAGAACGAAGCATCGATGACGAGCTCTACTTGAACGAAATTGTAGTCGGGGACCAAATTGACGAGGATGTCGAGGCCAAAGTATACAAAGCAACGGTGCCGGGTACAGAGGGCTTCGATCCAAGCAAGACTTATGCGCTCAAGAAAGACTACAAGCACGCGCCGTCGCTGGAAAATGAATACGAGACATACAAGGCCATCGATGGCCAGGGGATCGGGCCGACATTCGAGGCAATAGTCACCGACACGGAATCTCTTGATGATACCGGAATACTAATAGAGTACATCGACACACGCCCGGCTGACCCAGGGAGCAAGGACGATGCTAGGGGTGCCTTGGCGGCTCTCTTGAAGATGCATGACTTGGGCTACGTCCACGGCGGCACCTTTGCTCTCGGAACTGTCCTGGTCAATAAGTCGGACGGCAAGGTCGTTCTTGCTGATTTCGTCGGGTCCGAGAAAACGAACGATGCCAAGAAAAAAGAAGAAGATCTCGATCTGTTGAAGGCGGCGTTTAGCGGCGTAAAGTTCGACGGCGATAAGATCGCTGATTAAGTCAGCTCATCAGCAGTGGTCGCGTGACATGGCAAGGGCGCGGTCGAAGATGATCGGAACAAATATTCAGTATTAGAACACGGAATGGTTAGTCAGACTGTACGATAGGATAGACATAACGACAAGAAATCCACATTCTTTTTAGGTTTATCAATTAACCATTACGGCCACAGAACACATATGCAGGTAACAATATTAGTGCTTCGTTTAATCTGTAAAATGTGATTAAAATAAACAAGGAAGAACGGTTTGCGACTTCATCGTTAAGCTTCATACTACCTCCCCTGCGGTAAACATAACCTAGCTCTTTCTATAGGTGGATGTGGGCCGGCCGAATGTTGGTAAAATAAGCCAGTCGCCTCCAATATACAGTCGGTTCTGATATAATGAACTGCAATATCTCAACGTCCAACAGGCGCTCGAGTAGTTGCCCTGCTCGAGTGGCGGGAGGCTGAAAGCACCTTCTTGTCAGTTCAACCAACCAGTGAGACCTAAGCACCAACACCGTCAAAGCTTAGCTAACACTACGCTGTTCTTTATACATTCCAATTACACATCACTCCTCCATCCCACCGGACTCATCGTTGCAACGCCGATGAGACTGCAATCTCAGAACCGACAGATAGGACACTTTAGCGAGCGTTGCAGAACGGCAGGAAAAGCCAATAGGCGACTTACCCCCTGCTCCCCGCCCTAACGCTTCCGAGGGAGGGGGCCGGGCATTCATACCCCCAATTGCGACTGTACTCGTTGGAGGGTGGCGGCATCTGGCTGGTCACTTGAACATTACGATAAGACTAGTAGATAGATAG
The DNA here is from genome assembly GCA_004155935.1 of Monosporascus sp. GIB2. Taxonomy (NCBI): domain Eukaryota; kingdom Fungi; phylum Ascomycota; class Sordariomycetes; order Xylariales; genus Monosporascus; species Monosporascus sp. GIB2. The sequence continues at coordinate 14,158 of QJNV01000378.1, read as the reverse complement.
AATGATAATTGGCTCACAGAGGACGACGCTTCACGATGGCTTGTCATAAAGCTGGTTGCTGAGCCACGAGAAGCAACCAAGTGACTTCCTTTGAGCATCCCCGTTATGGCTTCTTCCTTTATGATAGAATATATTATCCGCCTATATATAGGCCTCGTGGCACCAGGCTGGCCTTTAAGATAACCTCGCCAGACTATTACTACGACACAGGGCGTCCTGCTACAACTAGATTATGGCCCCGGAACTGGAAAACGCAAAATATATTCGCATCGAGTCATCTTCTCTCACCCACTAGGCGTACGCTACACCTTTTCGAATACATCTCTTCGCGACGATTGGAAGTTGTGTGCCGCCTTCTCACCCCGTCAATTCATAGCGTGGCTCATTTTGGGGTGAGGTTTGCTGCCATTGTGAGTCCGGTATCTGTTCCACTTCAGCCCCTTGAAGCTGGTTTGGGCCCTGTTTGCTAAGGTTGTTTGCCTCCACTTCATAATATTTTTGGTATTGGTATGGGGTATGATACGTCGTCTCTCCTTGGTACGTTGGTGCGTCACTTTGTGGCCGGGGGTCGGCGGCAGCGGTTGCCTTGCCTCGACGGCGTTGCCAGAAGGCGATGCCAATGATGATGGCGAGGAACGCCACTCCACCGATGGCGATTCCTGCAATGGCGCCTGAAGCCAAATTGCCACCGCCCGAGGGCGGTGGCTGGTTGGGCTGTGTCTCGACATTTTCTGAAGCACTCGCGACTGGTGCAGAGACGCACCAGTCGGTGACATCTTCTCCTTCTTCATTGACACCCACCAGGCTTTCGACGCTGGTAGGGTTGGCTTCCCACACAGTAAACTTCCTGCTGTCTTGATTCACCATCACGTAGGCTGCGGAGAGAAACTGTCGTCCTAGCACGCTCATATCGTTGGAATTGATGTCCTGAAGAGAATTGATGACTAGATTTGATCGCGAATTGTTTGCCACTAGTTGACCGTCGTCTTCGATATACCGCTCTGGCACGACTAGTTGGCTGTTTCGAATTCGAATAGCGGGTCCATCTCGGATCTTGATTGTCATATCTCCCCGGTACGGCTCGTCACCATCGTCGTACAAGAGACTGTAATATGACACACCATAGCTTCGCTGGGAGATGCTGGTATTGGTATGCTCCATGAACCTGAGCATGTATGGATCGTAGGCGATGGTCATCATGACCGGATAGTCGGGGATGATACAGGCGTCAAATGGGCCACTCGATGTCCTCGCCACGATACTAGTGTCAGTGCCATTGGGAAAGTTAAGAACAACATCGTCAATGACAACGAGCATTTGTGTCGCACATCTCTCGTCTTTCTTGAGGCCTTGCGTATAGCCCTGCCCGTACACCTTCGCTCGGTCATAACCGCCAAACACGAACGTCCCGTCGAGCTGTGTGTTGGAGTTGGCTCCCGTCCAGCCGAAGAAGATACTCCAGGTGCGGGAAGCAATGTGGTTCCCAGACCTGAGAGCACGAAGAATGGTGGAATCCTCGCCGAGGCCGAAGGCCATCATTGGGTGATAGCCCTGCTGCGCCCAGTCTTGGAGGGGAACTCCCAGGGAGAAGTCGTCCAAGGTGATATTTTCGTTGATTTTGAAGACATCAGTGTAAAATTTCATTTCAGGATACTGCGAACCATCACGGGGATGACCGTCTTCAGCGGCCTGCCTTCTCGTCTCGGACTCAAGCATATTGTACTGTCCACCACGCCATGTTGTACAGCCGTCCTCGGTCGAAGGCGCAGGGTGTGTGCAATAGCCGTTCGTTTCGTACACGATAGTGTTGCTCAACGGCCTAGCGGATCAAGTTAGAGAATGGGCTTATTCTTCCCATCCAGAGGCCGGCGCACGACAAACCATTGTGGGAGAAAAGCAAAGTTCTGTGGAGGTTCGCCTACAGATATGGCGACTCCTCTCGTAAGCTGGCCGTTAGATAGGCTAACGTTGCCGATTGTTGCCGCGACGGGATAAGGAACACATTGTGCTAAGACGGGGTTCCATAGGGCTCGATAAATCAACAGGCCAGCTATGGCTTGTCGACAAGCCCCCCAATGTTCCGGAAGCCACATGGGGCGGGCTATCTTGTTGAAGTTGAACAACGATGGCCTAGAACAGATGACTTGAGTGACACTTGGGATGAAGGGCGACCGCAATCTGTCAATAACTAATTCATTACTACCCTAGCTAAAAGCAATTGACAAGAGATGCTGTAGCGCGATGTCCGAAGACTTTATCACGCTTGCCACACGGGTAGGGCTTGTGCACTTTAGGGTTGTACGACCCGATTTACAAGTTCATCCCGGCGGGCCGGGCTTCAGAAATCAGCGCCTTAGCCGTTCCCCCTCGAACGAGTGCCCTTCCTTGGCCAATTACGCTTTCCCGCCAAGATGCGCTTGCTACTAACTATGGACTTCGACCGCTATGATTGGTCTATATGGTTCAAAGTCTTGCGTTGGTGATAAATTTAGCCCCTTGAAACAACCTGCCACCAACTGCATATCTGAACGGCGCGTATGCCGTCTGACAGCCAGGTAACATGCAGAACTCATTTCCTTCAGCTGTTTACAAGGGTTCTGTCCCCTGAATATTTGCGTGGAGATGGGAAGCCACACCAGTGCTCTCCAGAATCATCTTTCGTCGTTTGTTCTCATCGCATTTAGGTACTCAATGTCCGCTATTTGCACCCGGTGGTTGTGGTGATATTTCGCTCCCTGATTTTGCCTCCCCAATGCCTTGGCAAAAACCGCACCCACTGCTTGGAGTTAAGTTGTCTTCAAGAACTATGTTGAATAGGAGGCTGTCTATTGCTGTTGCACTTGTCCTTGTCACATTCAGCCTGACGTTCACTATCCCTGGATCACGCTTGTATCTGTCAAATAACATCGCAAGATGGCGTAGACCAGCAACTTCGGTCTCTTGCTTGCGACCGAAAGTAAATGAGACGGCGGTGAACTTACTGCCCCCAGAGTATTACCCGACCACAGATGCAGACAACGCCTGCCCCCGTTTCTCGTTCGCGTACTTCAATGAGTTCCATGCTCATGCCGCTTCTTATTGCGGACCAGGCTCACGGGCAAATCTGACCTGCTTTCACCGGGATTCCGGCTTTGATAGGAAGACAGATTCTCTTTGTTTTGCGCAGGGAGCTGCCTTGAATGTGGAGCATGGGAAATTCCAACTGGACTGCGAATTGCGACAGTTCTCCAAGCAAGAAGAGGAGGACGGCCTATTGGCTTTCGATCGATTGCCGGGATATTGGTACGAGACAGGGCCCTCTAACGTCTTTGCACTAGCTATCGATGTGCAAAAGTCGAAGCCCCATCCGGCTGGTGGGGAAAAGGAGACGGAGAAGGAGAAGCGGAAAAAAGCAAGCGAATCTTTTCAACAAAAGATGAATTCCACCGTTGCCCCGCCAAAGACGCTCCTTCTTCTCAAGCGCGAGGGCGAGGCAAATCCATGGCATAGTCTTATGGAAGTCTTCTCTACTTATATGTCTTTTGACATCCTGCGCATGCCAGGGAGTAGCCCCGGGGATAATGCACCTTTTTTCAGGGAGCCAGGCGACTCCGATGACACTCAAGTCATCATCCTAGACGACCGCGACGACGGCCCTTATTTTGACCTTTGGACGTTATTTGCGCGACGAAAGCCCTTGCGCCTTGGCGAGCTACTAGGCGACCCGTCTACTGCCAACAACCTCAAGGACGTCGATTTGATTATTCCCCTTGCTGGGAGCAGCAATCCGCTTTGGAAAGATGACGAGCAGGCTCAACAATGCAACAACGCGCCAATGCTCACTGTGTTTAGCCGCCGCGTCCTGGATTTCTACGGGATTAAAGACCCCCCGATCCGCAAGAATGACAAGCCCATCGTCGTTACTTTCATCAACCGCCGGGAGAACCGGCGGCTACAGAACCAACGCTTCCTGTTTGCCGAGCTCCAAAGGAGGAATCCACGCATCAATGTACAAATGGTCGATTTTGCCGCTATCTCGTTCTCGGAACAACTCCGCGTCGCGCGGGAAACAGACGTTCTTGTTGGAGCTCATGGCGCAGGGCTGACCCAGTCCCTGTTTATGCGCCGGGGCGCCGGCGCCGTGGTGGAGATCCAGCCGGAGGGACTGGACCACAATGGTTTTCGAAACGTTGCCGGGATGCTCGGCCTCGGATACTACCGCGTCCATGCAAGTGCAATTCCCCGAGAGGAGTGGAGGGAAGGGGAGGAGGAGGAGGAGGAGGAGGAGGGGACCCAGTACAAGGGCGAGAAGAATAGGTCAAGGAGGACAGGAACCAAGAAGGACCGAGGGGCATTCAGACAGAATAAGGACGACAAGAAAGGCGGCAAAAGCACCGCGGCGGCAGGCAGCAGTATCGGGAAGCGAGACGAGTGGCACTGGCGGGACATCGACATAGAGGAAAGTCGATTCTTCGATGTCGTCGAAGCGGCTATCAGGTTTATGTATACTAAAGGGCCCTGGAATTATGATGTATATTAGTAATAATGCTATAAACGCTTTAAACGGTCAGATGAAAAAACTGAAAATGGGCATGTAGTTAGGAATAGTTATAGTAATAAAATGCCTACGTTTAAGCGGAGCTGATAATCTAGCACCTATAGCTAGCAGGTGTTAAGTAGGGCATTGCAGAAATAATAAATCTTTTAAGCTGATAAACGGCAATTTCTTAGAGGTATCCTATTAGAGCTATATGTTACTTTTCTAAAATAAGTTAACAGCTGCCTATTGTCATACAAGTGGAAGAAGACCCACCATACCACCTACGTGCAAAGGTTAACGTTTTAAACGCCTTTTTTAAATAATTATTATAATCAATACCTTTCTTTTTTCTTCGACCTTATTTATAACCTTCAAAGTATTATAATAATAACAAAATAATAATAATAACGTCCCATACCTATGAGCGAGCTACACCTATAAGGGAGCCATGTTTTTAACCATTATAATTACACATTTTTAATTGTTTATTTCTTGATATTAACATTATAAAATGCCTTATAAAACCAACGAGAATAAACCTAGCCATTAAGGCTAAAAACAAAACCCGAAATTTAGTTACAAAGAGCTTAATTTTATTTATAAAATTTTACGTTCCTATTTAATGTACCTTTTTAACGGTAAATACGCCCGAATTGATATTATTAAGGCCGTTTTTACGTTAGAATAGCATAAATAATTATGTTAAAAAATAAAAACAGAATTCGAATTCGTACGTAATTAAATAACGAAAAATTATAATTAAAAGCAGTTAAAAGGATTAGTTTCTTTTTAAATAAATAGTTTACTTAGTAATTAAAAACATTTAAATAAAACACTGAAATTAAAGGCTTAATTTTAAATATATTAAACCTTATAAAATTACTAAAAAATCTTACAAAATAATTCTTAGTTAAGATCACTATCTAGAGTTAAAATTTACCCAAATTTAAATATATTCCTGCTTAAGTTAATAGCGGATATAATTAAGATATATATTAAAAAAATAAATTAGAGGTTAAAAAGAAAATTTACGAAATAACAAAAGTATTTAATATAAGAAAAGTTTACGAACGTATTTAATATTTAGTTAAGTAAAAGAATTACCTAAATTCTGAAAATATTTAAAACCCCGCTAAAAATCTTATAAACGTTTAACAATTACTGCGGAATTTTTACCAATAATGGTAAACTTATCCTAATTAACGAATAACTAGTTAATAACTTTAAAACTAGCTTAATCGAATAAATTTATTATTTACTTATATTTTAAATGCTTTTACGTAACATCTCGGTCCTTTAGTTATGTAAAAAGAAAATTTATCTCCGTGAACAAAAAAGGTAATTAAGTAGTCTTTTTAATTATTAGTAGATTTTAAGAAATTTTTTTTCCGTTAAAGGTTTTTAAAAGTCGAAACGATTTTTTCAGCAATTAAACCGTTATATTGAATTTTAAATAAACTGAAAAGATTATAAACACCGTTATATTCGGTATAACAGGTATATTTCTTAAAATTGAAATGTATTTTATAAACCTTTTATTCCGATTTATAACGAAAGTAAAAACTTTTAACTTATTAAAACCAAAGCGTTTAATTCTTTTACATAAAAGTAATACGTTAATACGTTTACGAAACCGTTGTTTTTTAATACGATTAAATATCACGATTAAAAATAAATAAATAAAAGGAAAAAAGTATTTACCGGAGTTAGCGAAGACAGATTGGTGGGATAAAAATTCTAGAAAAGGGGGGATTGTATTATGGCTTAATAAACTTAGCCTACCTTAACGGTCGAAAGGCGTAAAAGTTATTTCCGACCCCGATTATAGGCTATATAACTGGCTTAACTAATTTAAAAAGTTTAATTAGTTATAAAAGTTTAAGCCCTTTAAGTGAAAAATATGATTATAACGGCTTGGCGAATTAACCAACTATTAAACCTAAGCTAATAGGTTTACGTTAGTAAAATAAGGTGAAAGTTTAAGTAATTAAGGGATAACTTAGTTACGTTTCGTAATACCAAAAGTATTTTAAGTAACCAAATTATATTATAAGCTAATGCTATCTAAATTAATAGCTCCTAATCATATATATCTTTAACTCGTTTTTTTGCATTTTATGGAAATTATTTAAAACTTTTTATTTAAATGTATTACGTTCCTTTACGTTTTATGGGAACTATTCGGAGCTTTTTATTTAAATGTATTACGTTCCCTTACGCTTTATAGGAATTGTTCGAAGCGTTTTACGTAACTGATTTATTTGGATCTTATTTCAGTCCTAATGTGACAGTTTTTAAAGCTCTCCATTAATTGGATTGTAACATAATTTTCTCTTTTTATAATTGTCGTCCCGAAAATTCTTTTTAAAGGTAAATCCCTTTTTTCCACTATGTTTGGCCGTATTAGTAAATCTCGCAAATAACGCGATCAAAAAAAAAAAAAAAAAGGCGTTAGCTTGCTTTATCGTAAATTTTAGTTTCGAAGTTATGCCTTATACCCCTTACTTTCGCGCTAGCGATAAATGTATTATGTCCGAAAGCGTATCTCGTTACGAAAACTATATTTTGAAAAAACGGCATTATAACGGTTCCGGTGTACTTTTATTATCTTTAAATAATATTCACAAAAAAATAGAACGTTTGAAATTAAAATAGTTGTTAATTCTATAATAACTACGGGATACTTAGGGAAAATTAAAAACTATCTTACGTCGTTTAGACGAAATTTTATTTCGTTTAAATCGTTTTCGTATATAACAAAAGTTTTTTTATAAGAAAAGGGTTAACATAGTTAACCGGGGCTTTTAATTTTTAGATAAATTAGAAAAACCAAAAACGGGTCGAACAGCTAAAAACCGAGCGATAACATTTTAACGTTTTACCGCTTGTTCTTAATTCCGGCTGGCCTTTCCTTAAAGGTTTTTCGCTTAATTTCGATTAGAATTTTTTTTTTACGCGGTACTGTTAGTAAAAGTACTTTAGCAAACGTTAGACATTCATAAAAATTTTTGCGAGTTCCTAGGTGTTTTCAGCGTCCGAGTAGTTTTTCTATTTAAATCTGTTCGTCTTTTACTTTTACATTATCCTGTTTAATATGCACCTTGATCGTATCCGCTGCTAACTTAAATAAAGATACATGGAAAATTAGATGGAGTTTAACCTTGGATAGCAGTTTTAACTAGTAATTATTTTTTTAAAATTTCTTAATAATTTTGTATGGGCTGATATATTTAAAGTCGAACCTTTAATTTAGGCGTTTTATTTAAATATTTTTTGTAGTTAAGTAAACCATTTTTCCTCTCGAAAAGGTTAATTTTTTTAACCGTTTTTAGTTGTAATACTTTTTTATTTAATCGCGTACAAACTTAATTTTTATTTTTATTTTTCGGTATAGTTATTTAAGCTATTCTAATATAAGGATAACTTGAATAATAAATAAGTTTTTTTTTAAATTTTTTATAAACATTTAGAGTAAAACCGAAATTAACTACAAACGGTATTATTTTAATATTTTCGTAGTAATTAATATTATAAGTTATTTAAACTACTAGTAATTTTGTATCTTAATTATTTTGTTAGTAATTAATATAATATTATAAGTACGTTTTTAATAGTTAATTCTGTCGTTTTATTTGCGCGTTCGTTTATGATTAAAATATACTAGATAATTTATAATTTAAATCGATTTATATCATTAAGTTTTACTAAAATTTAAAAGTAAACGTTAAAATTTTTTTAAAAGAAATATACGCTATTTATTCGGCGTTCGTATTTTTGTTATATAGCAACAAATAAAAAAACTTTTAAATCGATTAATAATTACGAAAATGCCGTTATAATGCATGCTCGTAATTGGATTTCTTTAATAAGATAAGTTTAATAATAAAATTTATTATAATAAAATCCTATAGTCGCTTTACGATTAATAATAGTTATAATTTTCCGTATAATTTATATTGTCGTATTTTTGCTTTAATGCAAATATCGCATTAACGTAAAACTCTTTGTATTATGTTTTTTATTTGAAGGAAATAATATACTCGTTAAAGGCGTTTTAAGGTTTTACAGGTCCTTAGATATCTATATAACTGGTGCTAATATATATCTCGTATTAGGTTTTTTTTAAACTTTTTTGAGACCTATATTTTATTGACGTTTTTCATTTTTTTTAGTAAACTGTTTTTATATATCTTAATTTTTTAATATATATCTATTGTTACTATCTATATTATTATAATTTGTTATAAACGCAGCAATTTTTTTATAGTAATATCGAAAACTACGTAATTAATTTTAACTATTTTTTTTTTAGAAATCCGGTTGTTTGTTAAAAGTTTTAGTTTTACCGTTTTCTAAACCTTTTCGATAAATAATAACGAAATTATATTCCGTTATATTTTTTTCGTAGCAAAGCTATCGTACTATAAATTTTCTGTTCGTAACAAACCGGCTAAAATTTTTATAATCCGTATAAATCTTAACTTAATATTAATTACTTTTAAAAAATATTTAAACTCGCGAAATATTTTAATAATAACTAAAAAACTTTTTATCGGAAATAACATAACGTAATTCAAATCCTTATAACTTGTAAAAAAAGGAAATAATAAAATATAATATGTCTTAATTATTTCGATATCCGATTATTACGCCTAAAGTATAATCTAACGCGTCGGTTTTTAGGTTTATTAAACGACTTAAATTGTATATAATTACTATTAGTTAATTCGTAAATACTTTTTCCGTTTTTAACGTTTATTAAAATTTCTCCCCTTTTTGAGTAAGTTTATTTAAAGGTATTACTATCCGGCAAAAATTTCTAATAAATTTTCGATAGTAATTAACAAATTCAAAAAAAGCTTAGACTTTTTTAACCGTAACAAGCGTAACTTAATCTTGTATTACTGCGATTTTCTTAAGGTTTATTTTAATATATCTAAAAATAATAATATAACTTAAGTATTTAATATTTTATATATAAAGCTAACTTTTTTCCGCGTTAACTAATAAGTTAATATTTTAAAATAACTATAACATCTGATAAACGTATTCCTCGTATTATTTTTTAATTTTTGAAAAAATAAAAATATCGTTAATATAATATATTATAAAAACGTCGAAATATTTTTAAAGATATAATTAATTATACGCTAAAAGGTAATAGGTGCGTTAATAAATCCTATAAAAGCAACGAAATATTCGTAAAAATCGTATTTTATTTTAAAAGCTGTTATTTATTCATGATTCTTTTTAATTTTAGTAAAATTATACCTATTTTTAAAATTAAAAGTAGTAAGCCATTATGCTTTATAGAAAAATTTTTTTCTTTCGCTAATTAAAAGTAATAACATTCGATTTTTAATAATAATACTGTTAAACTATTGGTAATCTATAATTAATCATAACTTCTTATTTTTTTGAAATACGAAAAATATAAGATATTTAACTAATATTTTAAATAATCGCATTTATATTTTTAAATTAATATTTTTAAATATTTTTTAAATATACGTAATTTTATTTCGTTAAAATTATAAATAGGATAAAATTTACTTGATACTTTTTTTAAGATAATTTCATAATTTTATTCGTTATATTCCGGTAATTTAATTTTAAGTTCCTTTTGAAATAGGCGGTTATATTTGTAATATTATGATAACATATTAATTAATTTTTTTAACCCTTAAAGCTACTATTATAAATCGTTATTTAATTACTATAATTTTACTTTAATAGTAATAATAATACATTGTATTCGTTTATAATACCTATTCTCCTTTTTGTATCGTATCTTTATAAATAATAAAATTTTTGTCATATTCTTATGTCGGTATCCGTTGTTATTTTCGATCAAAGATTAATATCTTTATTGTTTTTCTTTATATTTATTATTAAGTTATAAAAAAAGCTTTACTTAACAGATTTCCCAATCGATCAAGGGGTTATATTAACGTAGCCATATTTTTCTTAAAATTATATCGTAATTTTCTAACGGTATAATATCGAAATTAACTATCATATTTTTGTTTAAAGCATAAATATTGAGGGAATTAATTTTATGTATAATTTTTCCATTATCGTTAAAAAAGGTATTTTTTGGTGGTATTTGTAATATAAAAATCATTTAAACGAGTTAATTATTTTAGGTATAATCTAGTTATCCCTTAAAGCTCCGCTATCCACTATAATGGTGCACCAATATATTCTAATCCGTATTTTCAAAATGATAGGGTTATTGTTATTTTTTATTATTGTTAAAACCTTTCCTGGAAATTTTTATCGTTTTTATTAAGTTTTGTTTAAGTTATTGCATTTACGTATATAACTAATTAATATCTTTCTGTAATTACTTAATATAACTTTATTATTATTATTTTTTCGTTTTTTAATTTATTAATCTTTTCGTTATTATTTTACTATAATCATTTGAAATTAATTTATTATTAGTTCGTTTAAATTTTTATTTTTATACTTTAATATTAATTTTTGCTTTAAAATAATCGAACTTTTTTTTCGAAAAATGTAAAACGCTTTTTTTATTTCTAAGTATTTCCTTCTTAATATATAATCCTTTCGTTTATTATTTGTAATAAATCTTACGTTGGTTTTTTTTTTATATTTTTCTTTTGTATATTATACGAAATTTGTTAAAAATCTTATTTTTTAAAAAATTTATAATTATAACTAACTAAAGATATAAATCGGCGATTAATTATCGCGTGGTTTTATAAAGTTTTTCCTAAATTATTTCTTTTTATCATTAATATTTATAAATATAATAAAAACAAATAGGATTTCTTTATAAATAATCCTATTCTTTAGGCCAAATTTAAGCCGTTACGAATTTTTCAACCTTTTCGATATTAATTCTGGTATACAAACGATTATACTATCGTTAACTTTTAAGGTTAGTTCTTAAATATCTAACAAAGTCGAATCCTTATTATTATATTCGTAAAAAACGCCTAACACTATAATTTTTTCTTCATATATTAAATACAAAGTTTTAGTACAATAAACGGCATTAAATTTGCTATATCTATAAACTTGCTTAGGTAATATTATCTCTATCCATCCTTTATAATCTTTTAACTACTTTTTAACCATTTAAGCTAATTATTGTTGGTAATTTCTTTATTATTTCTTAAATAGTAATTACCTTTTTAAAAAATCTTCCTATTTTTTTATAATTTTATAACCATTAACGTAAGGATTTTTATTATTTTTATCGTACATTTTTACTTATAAAACTGGGGAAATTTTCTTTACGTTATATCAGAACAAAAGTTTTTCCTCCTTAATTATTTGGAAATTATCCTATAAATACTAAGGTCTAAAGTTTATCTTATCGTATTTTTTGAAATAATTTATATTTAAGTACTTTATAGCCCATCTTACTATAATTTTAATATTAACTACGTCGTATATTTTTTTAAATAACTTTAATTTCTATAAATCCGAACTTTATTCCGTACGAAATATTATACTTTCTAAAGGTACTAATATTAACCGAATACTTAATCCTGAGGTATATCGTTTTCATCGTTTCTATCGTCGTTTAAATTATCGGTTATCGATTTTAATAACTTTTACGATATATTAATCTAAAATAATAAATCATTTAATCTTTACCATTTCGTTTTTAATATTATCCTTAAATCCTCGGTAAAATATATCGATTAAAACTTTTTCCTTTTTATTTCCCCATCCAGCTTTAGCTATTAAGGTTTTAAAAGTAATAACGTATTTAAATACGGATCCTGTTTATTTTAAATTAAAATATTTCTAAACCGCGGATCATTTTTTATTAAAATTGCTGAAATTAAAACTAAGTTTATTTTCGAAGTTATTATACGCCGAAAAAATATTATTCGTAAAAATCTATTTATCGCTTTCGACATTTTCCAGGTAATCTCTTATAATAAATTCGAACCAATCCGCCGCATTTCTAATAAAATACGCTCCTACAGTAAAAGTCCGATCTAAAATGCTATCGAAATTCAAAAAACGTAAGTGAACGCGTACTTAAATAAAAAAAAATACGTAAATTCCTTTTACTACTATAAAATTTCGATTTTTTAAGTTTTATTTTAATAACAATAATTATTAAAATAAATCCGGCTATTTAATCGGTAAATTGCTAAAAGTTTTTCTTTAAAGCTTAAATACGTACCTAAAGTTATTAAAAAGTTATTTCCGAATTATTAATCGACATTTTCGATAATATTAAATATTACTCAAAGTTTAACGATATTAATTAATAAAAACTTATAATATATAACGGCTAAATTAATTAACTAATTATTAAATTTAAACCAATAGGTTTATGTTAGCAAAATACTATAAAAATCTAAATAATTAGAGAATAACTTAATTACGTTTCGTAATATTAAAAATATCTTAAATAACGAAATAATATTATAAATTAATACTATCTAAACTAATAGCTCCTAATTATATATATCCTTAACTCGCTCTCTTATATTTTATAAGAACTATTCGACACTTTTTGTTTAAATATATTACGCTCCCTTACATTTCATAAAAGCCATTCGGAACCATTTATTTAAATACATCACGTTCCCTTACGCTCCATGGGAGCCGTTCGGAGTGCTTTACGTATCTAATCCACTTAGATCCTGTTTCGGTCTTAGTGCGACCGTTTCTAAGGCCCTCTGCTGGTTAGATTGTAACAATAGTTTAATATAACTTAAGAAGATTTAAACATTATAAAATAAGCTAAGCCCTTTTAAACTTTTTTAAATTAAAATTAAAATATATATATCCGTTAAATTCCGTAGTTAGGTAGCGATAATTTGTAATATAATTTTATTATTTAAGTTACCTTTAGTATTACGAGACGTAATTAAGTTATTATTATTTTATTACTTAATTAATACGATATTCCTGCTAATATAAACTCGTACGTTGAGGTTTAATAGTTAGTTAAACTAGCCTAGCCATTATAAAACGTATAGTATTTCCGGGTTTTAAAAATATACGTCGCAAAAGTTTAATTATAAATTTATTTACTTTTAGTTATTATCTTAAAAATATTTGTTAAATATCTCATTAAATTAATTTTTTCGATAATTTTTCCAGAAAATATAAATGTAAATCAAAATAAAGTATTAATTCGCGTTGTATGACGAATTTTTTTTTCTTTAGATAAAAAGCTATATTAAACTTTATAAATTTGATAAGATATAAAAATTTTAATTAAAATCTATATAATTCCAAATATTAAATGCGTAAGCTTTAAATTAGAATTCGCTTTTTAAAACGATCTTAATTTTTAGGTCCCTTATAAATAACGAAAAATACGGACGGTACGGTCGTTATTATTAAATTTAGCGTATTAGCTAATTATAATTGATATACGGCTTCTATCCTTTTAATGATAACTGATTAATTAATATATTCGCGAATTAAGCGAAAAAAATCTTTTTATCATTAAATGTAAAAGATATCAGTTATTATTATATTAATAACTAATTGCAGGTACTTTAAAACGCCTATTACACTTTAAGGCTTTCTAGCCACGGAACATATATTGTTCCGATCAGAGGAATTCTTCAGTATATAAGGTGCCAACGCACCCCTGCTAGCCGACAATTACTTACGGGGGGGGGGGGGGGG